>VZSR01001342.1:3312594-3338434 GCA_013398615.1 Brachypodius melanocephalos
CCTGGGCACACAAGCAGATGATGGCAGATTTTCCCAGGACCTCGGAAGTTTCTGGCAACGGTGGAACTCCTCCCGCAGCAAGCAAAACAGCCTGGCTGTACTCTCCGACGAGTGCCCAGAGAGAAAGAGAGCAAAACCTCCCCCTCCCAGAGCAACTCTACGTTTTAGTCAAATATCCCTTAAGCACCAAGTACTTTGTCTCCCAGTAACCATGGGGAAAACAAATTCCTTAAGCAAAAAAACAAAAGGAAAAAACCTAACTCCCAACAGAGGTAAAAGGAGAAGACAAGGCAGAAAGCAAGAAAGCTGGCAAGCAGAATGAAGGCTAGAAACACACCTCAAAAAGTTTGGGGCAGACTACCATACAGCATCAAGTTTTTCAAATGTCCTAGAGTGAGAAGAAGCAGATAGGCACAGAATAGTGAAAGGCTGGACCTAAACAACTGAGAAAGCTGCTACACTCACTGCAAAGCCTGTGACAAGTAGCCAGTATGAGTGGCTCCAGAGAATGTATACTCCAGTCTCATGGCCTTCTACTGTGTTTATGCTCCCCCAGCACCAGCAGCCTCCAAAACTCTCCAGAAGACTAAACTGGATAGAAGACCCGCCATACCAAAGACCAAAGCACACCAACTGCAGACAGTTGCAGGCTGAGAGTTGAAAAGACTAAGAGCATTACTCAAGTGCTAACTCCCAGAGGAAACTCGGCATAGAAGTCAGGAGACACTCAGATAGTTCTCAGACTGAGACCCTGTCTCCTCACACTATAGGAGAACAAGAAGTATATCCATGGGCAACTAATAAAGCCTTTTCTTATGTTTAGCTTGCCATAGGTCCCTAACCTTCTGTAGATATATTGCCTATAATCTGTTGGTGCACTGTCTATTTTTCCTTCTTATTTTCCCTATTCCCATTTCTGTCCCATATTTCACATTCATTCTAGCTCATTCCCAACTGCTTTTTCACTTCATTTTTTTCCAATAGCTGTTTTTAGTTTCTCCCCAGTCTCTCTGCTTTTCTCTTTCCTAAGGGGAGCATGGACTGGGAAACATCTGAATTAAAATGCGTGCACATCTGATGCATGCAACAGCTTGATATGCGGCATTAGAAGTTTGCCATATCCCCAGCAATTAGCTCTTTGACTGCCATCTTCCCAATGGCAGAATTTTCTTCAAGAGGAAGTACATGGTACAATCAGCTCAGTTAAGTGAAATTAAATGAATTTGGTATTGATAAAAACCACACACAATCAAATTCTGAAAGAGTGAAAGGAGATGTGTCTTCAGTATCCATTCTGACTCAAACTGCTTTTCAGCCGTGAAAGTAAAACATACTCTGTTTACAAAACACAGGGGAAAAAACCTCAGAGCGTGATGCGTCCTGACAGCTAGTGTTTAAAGACACAAACATGTAACTACTGCAAATTCAAAAGAGTTCTCTTATTTCATACAAAGTTAATTGGCACTTCAAGGGAGTAGCCCAAACAGCACAGAAATTGTCTACTTATTGAAATTAACTGAAGTGGAAGGAAAACAAAGAGTGGGAGAGAAAGAGACCAAAATATATATATATATACATTTTAATTCCTGATAATGGCTGGAATGCTGTAAAATAAGAGACAATGAACCCTGCTCTGCCAATAATTGCACCAGTGTGTAACAGGGGACATAGTTGGACCAAACTCATGCTGCAGGGATTTTTGTTGACTCCCTGTAAAGTGGAATCACTGCCATTCATTTTGTTTTCCCCTCCCTTGCCCTCCCCCAAGGCAAAAATCCCTGATTCAGCTGGATGTGATCAAGGCATTTTGCCACTGTACAAGCAAAATGGGGAGCTCTTGAACACTCTCATGGCAGACATCCCACATCCCACTAAACATATTTTAGCTGTCAGGTGGATTAAATGTCTCCCTTTAAACAAACCCATGAAAATGTAAGAGCCTCACCATTTTGTTTTTCTCCAGATGAGTTTGCTGACACAGACTAAAGGTAGGAAAGAGCAAAGTTTAAGACCAAAGTGGTCATCAAACACTCAGTGATCTACTGGCCAGTAATTCAGAAGTTCGGCATCCAATATAAGGGTCTTTCCAAAGGATTCAGCCCATGGCAGGGAGAAGCCATGTTTTTGGATACTCCCTAAGTTCGGCTCACAAGAACTGCAAGTGCTGAGGGCTTCTCAGGATCCTGCATAGCTTAACAATTGTTTGGATTGTGGTGCCAGAAAGCCAATACTGACTAGCAATCACGTGTCCTTCTTTAGCCAAAAAATACCATAAAACTGGATTGATTAGTGTTGTTCTGCAGCTCCCACAGTCAGACACTGACAGCTCAAATGCAGCTGTCTCTGATTTGGGGCTCAATTTAAGTCGTTTAGACATGCTGCCCAGGCAAGTTTCTCCATGCCTGGAGGAGCTGGGGGTTACTTTAAAGAATTGCCTCGGTATCTTCTCCAACTCACCATCCAGCCATGAGCCTGCCATTCTCCCGAGCCTGCAGAAATCCTCAAGGACATCACGTTCACCACTGCTGGAGAGTCCACGAATGTGACAGCTTCCTGCCTCCTGCCACAGGCCTGCCTGACCAAATTAGACTTTGACGTTAGTCTGCGGTGAAATGGGGTTTTCTGTGTCCCGAAGGAAAACGAAACTCACTTGAAGTTACAGGCTTATGGTCTAGGAATCCTTTTGCTTCAGCTGATATATTGTCTAAATCTAAAACTTATTTAAAAACCTGTCTGGATGCGACGGCTTTTAATTAATCTTCTCTTAGTTTTTATACTATATAGTACCTTGAAGACGCAAGATCAATCACTGCTGTATTGTAATGTAGAGTTGGGAGACAGAAAGATAAATGAGCTATCAAGTTTAGCATTTTGATAGCTAAGTTTAATTTTAACTAGCTCGGGAACATACTGTGGATAGGTGGATAAAGTCATGAAATGGATCTTTCATCTTTAAGACCCAATCTAGAGTCCATCAGAAAGGAACAGAAAGAGTTCCTTAATGTCTGGTCAGTCTCACATGGACTTCTCAAAAACCCCAAACAATTGCTGAAAATGAGAAACACCATCAAACAGCAAAAACAAGAATCACACAAATCTGATGGCTATGAGGCTATATTTAGCACATTTCATCTGCATATTCTACAGCTTCCACCCTCCAAAGACTCATTCAGAAGGGCACTGGGACCATTTCCAATGCAAAATATTAGACATACATGAGAGTTGTGGAAGAAACAGGTCTCAGTTTTGTACAAGGAAAGGTAAACACATTGTCATGCACATGATGGGGAAGAGAAAGGGAAGTTTATCACTCAAGGGTACAAAATGAGTCAGCAGCAGAGCTGACAGCAGAACCAAGGATTCCTGACTCATCAGTTATTCCGTCCAGGAAGCTTTCCACAGCACTGCAAGTAATTGACATAACAGGCAGCCATGTCATTCATCCTTTGGAAAGTACCCATTCAGGATGAGGGACATTCAGGTCCTTATGCCTTTTATGACTCACAGTCACTCAAATTCTGATGTGTTTCGCAGAATCCATCACAGAAACTTTAATTCCTGTGTTTTCTGCTTGGTCCATTGCAATGATTTTCATTTTAATGTGTGCCACACATCCATCACAGTGACGACTTCTAACGTGCTACACCCAGTCCTACTGCAATGACTAATGCTGATGCGCTGCACCAGTCCGAGAAGAATTTCCATCATGCATCATTTTAAGATCATATTGTATTCAACAGGACATTTAAATTAAGGCAGTTCTTGTACATATGGTTGCTCTGAATCTTAACTCTGGCCTTTTTCCATTAGATCAGTAGAAAGGTTGAGCAGGGGAGCTAAATAAAAGTAGCTTTCTTTCTGGCTGCATTTCCAAGGAATTTATAAACACCCATCACTCAGGTTTTCCAGAGGCTGGATGAAAGCATCTTTTTCCCAGAGGTATATTCTGATACACTGGGGTGAGAATTACACTCACAAAAGCCAAAAGAAATGCTGAAATCATTGCTTCTTGTTCCATCAGGGTTAGAGTAACAGTGGGATTTGTAGTATTTTTTGGTTAGGGAGAACAGCACATCTGTGCTTTCTCACATAGGAAAGAAAGTAGATGCAACTGACATGACTGATAATTAAATCTCACCCAAATAATTAAGTTTCCATTTAACTCTTTACTGTGATATTGGGGCTCTGAGCACAAAGTAACATGTAGCATCCATTATTTTACTGATGGGTTGAAAATGTTGTGGCTATGTGACACAAAGAGACAACTCAGTATTAATTCATTCAGCTGGTTGTAAATTTGAATATTTCAATCATTTAACTTTGCTCCAAAAGACTCTGTTTGGTATAAGATACCATCCATCCTCCACTATATGGCAAAAAGCATGAAAAAAACATCCCTCTCTAGCTTCTGGTTTGCTTGTTCAATCAACAGGTACATTTTTGCCCACACCCAACCTAGATGAAAATTGTAACAGGAGCTGATGTAGCAGGGCACATGGCCTCAGAATCAAGATGCTGTTTTCTTCCCAGCTCACTCCATATGCTTGTCAGTGCAAGATTATGTGCTGCTATTGCACTGGTACAGGGATTTTAGCCGGTCTGTTCCATGCTGTGGTGTGTGATGTGGCTTTGGGACTCCAGACATCCTGGGAGGATTTGTGCCAAAAGAGGGTTTGTGTTCTGCAAGGCCAGGCTCTCATTACTAGAGCCAAATGCATAGCAAAGACATGAAGGTCAACCATTTTTAATAGATTAGAAAAAGAGTATGACTCTGGCCATTTTTACACTCTGTTTATACATGCTTTAGACAGCCCTCACACGTGCAAAGTCCCATTGGAACAAGAGTTCACAGGGAGTAAATCTCAAGCCTGTAGCTTAGAACCACTTAATCACACAACAGACTTCATTTCTGGCAGAAGTAATTAACAAAGGTTCAGTCATCTAATCAGGGAACAAAGGCATGGCTCTGTCACCTCATTGACCAATCACACCCCCCGAATATCGAATCCTGAATATTGACTACCCACAGCAGAGGGTTTGCAGCAGCTCCCACACCAAAACACGCATAAACAGAGGCTGCAGGTCAGTCAGAGCAACCCCACCGTGTAATACAGCTGCTGCTGAGCACAGAGAGCAGAGAACACAGGAGCCAGCCAGGTGGGGAGGGGAGCAAAACAAAGCAAAGTAGCTAAATTTGCCATCCACTGCAGATTCTGCTCGGCTGAGTGTACAACAGACAGCAAGAAAAAGGGAGTGGAAAGAAAGGTTGGAAAAGAGGATGCTGCCTGAGTGTTCTCTTGA
Organism: Brachypodius melanocephalos; assembly: GCA_013398615.1. Classification (NCBI taxonomy): domain Eukaryota; kingdom Metazoa; phylum Chordata; class Aves; order Passeriformes; family Pycnonotidae; genus Brachypodius; species Brachypodius melanocephalos. The sequence goes on from VZSR01001342.1 coordinate 3,317,896, forward strand.
TAAATGCTGCCCAGAGGAAAATTCAGAAGTGTGGGAGCACTCAGGTTTTCACAGGGCATGTCAAACAGCAGTGAACTCCTGTCTAAAAGCCCGTCTTGCAGGACTCCACACCATGTACCAATCTTCCCAGACAGAGCATTCCTCACTCACTTCCCTTTTCCATATGCTTGTTTTGACCAGTGCCAAGCAGAGGCACTCTGCCAAAGCTGATTTCTTCTGCCCTGCTTGGAAGCTTGCTCCTCTGCACTGGGTTCAGGCTTCCTTCTTTGTACCGAGGTGAACTCTTCTGCATTATGAGAAAAGTAAAGTGTGGGACAGGGAGAGAGGCTGAGGTTCAGTACTAGGATTTTCTGGTAATGGCTAGGACAGAACTGAGACTGGGAGAAGCCGAAGACAAAGTCTCCATGCAGATCATAGCATCACACCATGCTCCTGCCTCTGCAGTACAATGAATAATAGCCCCATCATCCAGACACCTTTTTTATAGGGGATCCATCAAAAATGAAACCAAACTGAAGAGCTCAGGTTCATTCTAATTTGTCATGTAAGCCTGACTCCCAGACAAACTGTCTTCCAAAAGGATTCACACCTTCAGAAAACAGCCCCACCCCTGTTTATGAACTTTGAAAACAAAACCCAGTCTAAGGAAACCCTGAAAGATTTGGAGTGCAACAGCTAGTTCAATTCAAAGGGATGTCATCTAGCAGAACATTCCACCACAGTGATGCCAATAGAAAACTGCTATGAAAGAGGGCAATAGCATGCAAGGAGCTAAATAGAGGACTTAAGTTCATACATCCAAGCACAGCAGGGCAGGTAAGGAGAAATTCTAAGGCAAACCCAGTCTTCCATCAAAACACTGTGCAGGGAAGCTGGAGAGCTGGGATTTATTTTTAGACCTGGCACTGTTTTCATGAATGACTTGAGCACCATGAGTACACTTTGTTCTAAATCTTTATTTCCTTAATCATAAGAGAGAGCAATAATGCCAATAAACTACTTCAGAAGAAGTAGGAAGATAACATTTGCATAGTGTACAGACACTAGTTCGACTGAGAAGACAAGAAAAGGCAGGAAGACAAGGTCTACCTAGGTCCTTTCCTGTGAGGATGCAGTGAGAGGCACGGAGGGTCCCTCCACACAGGGACAGACAATGTTAGGTCCAGTCTGGCTGCTGTTGGTCATGCAGGGTAAAAGCTGTGGGGGAACCTGGGTGCCAGTCTTGGTTTGCCAGATTGCTTAGGTATGCAGCCTAGGTCTAGGAGTTTATCTGAGTGAGGCTGTAACATGTTGGGTTATGTTCCAGGTCAGGAAGGTTTCAGTGAGAAGAATGAACTGAATGCACAAATGAATGTGCAAAGCCAAGCGAAGAGACTGAGAGAGGAACCAGGGAAACAGTGTATTGCTTAAAAACAACAACAAAAAAAATCCCTGTTTCTTTTTCACTCCCACCCTGAATGTTATATAGGAAGGCCAAAGCAGAATTTGATGTGGAGAGGATTCTGGTGGAGGCTGGTGGGCCTGTGCACCTCTCCAGCCCTTCCCAGCAATGACCAGCATTATACTGTGATAGTAAAGAAATTAGTCAAGAACTAAGAGTTTCACATTAAAGAGGTCTGAAGAGTAAATTCACTCACCAGAGTAACCCACCAGCCTTCTGTAGGATCATAGAATCATAGAATGGTTTGGATCAGAAGAAACCTTAGAGGTCATTCAGTTCCAAACCCCTGTCATGGACAGGGACATCTTCTACTAGACCAGGTTGCTGAGAGTTTCATACAATCTATCCTCCAACACTTCCAGGGAAAGGGCATCCACAGCCTCTCTGAGCAACCTGTCCCACTGGTCCCCATGCTCACAGTAAAGAACTTCCTCCTAATTTCTGGCCTAAAGCCACTCTTTTTCTGTTTAAAGCCATTCCCCTTTGATCAGTCCTTCTAGGGGAATGTATCTGCATGAGTATGTGTATGTAGGAAAACAGTCCTTCCCTGAGACTGTGAAATCAGGCAATTAAAGGAATGTAACCTAATTCACCTGTAAGGAAAAAATAATTTCCTATTTTCTATCTCACAATGATCTCTCCCCTTTTACCTCTTCCAGTGTTTCTACATATAGGAAGGAACAGTGTACTTTATTTACCACTTCTCCTCCTAGGCTCATCGCTTCAGCTGCTAAGGCCACATGGGTGGCAATTTAGTGTCCTGTGCAGCAGTGCAGCTGGCACAGGTTGGTCCCCGAATCCACGGGAAGAGATGGCCAAGAAGTGAGAATGGTTCCCAGAGCAGCTGCAACTGACCCACTGCAAAAGAGCCATTCACATGAGGATTTCACCCTTCACTTAAGAGCTGGGCTCCATGATTTTTGTGGGTCGGTTCCAATTCAGAATATCCTGCGATTCTGTGATTCTTAGTATACCTGAGTCCCTGAGGTCAGAGACAACACAGCACCTTCCCTTCCAACGGAGAAGCGGCAATTACTTCCCCCAAGTGATTGATCAGGTAACTTCTGAGGAGCTTTAATTGCTGACAGCAGCTCAGCTTCTCCAGCACAGGGTCACGGACGTTGACAGAGTGGTTAGAACCAGTTTGCAGTCCTCTGCCTTGGAGCAACAGAGCTTTCTCCATTTGAGGTATCACAGAAAGAGAAATGAGGCAAATGAGAAGGGGCACCCTTTGCAAAAGAAAATGAGAAAGACTGGGATAGATGAACAATAGCAGAAAAGTCACACTGATTATCTCAAATCGCCTGGCAGAGCAGATTAGACAAAGAACAAATTTAAGCATGCAGCAAGAAGGGGAAGCAAGACAGGTATTCTGCCTTGCATTTCCTCTCTGGCCTGCATCTCCTGCTGGCTTGCTGAGTGCTGCCATACTGTTGAGGACCAGAGAACCCCCAGTGCTGCATGGAGAAGACAAGCAAAGCCAAAGCAGCAGATGGGGAGCTGCAGATGGGGAGCTGCATGTTCTCCTTGGGGTCAGAAAGGTGGGAGAGCTCCTGCAGCAGCAGTGCTGTGTCCACCAGGTCTCTGCCAGGGAAGTTTGTTCCAGCCTGCTGCAGCCAGGACAGCTGTGGGGAGCCTGCTCTCCAGCTGTGCTGGTCTCTCATGTCCACAGCAGGACAGCCTGGGGTTACCCACATATCAGAGCACCCCAAAAGCACAGGAGAAACCCTGTCTTTTTGTCAGCTGTCTGGTGCAGGCCAAGGTAAGGTGGTTGAGAGGCACAGCTGGAGATGCTGAGGGAGATCTGCCATGTTTTTCAAGGATGTAGCAACCTTCATAGCAAATCAAACCAACTGTCCGACCCTTTTAACACCTTCTCTTAGGCAGTGGCTAGCATCAAGGATAGATGTAAAACACTTAAAATGGGAAAGAACTAACTAATATGTCCATTGGGGAAGTTTCTTTATAACCCCAGGCAGTTAGTGGTTGGATTTATGCCCTGAATCTCAAGGGCTGATATTTCTTATAAATTTTTTATTTTCTCTAATGTAACTGTGAATGTTCTCACTGTCCGCAAAAATAGCTTTCTTTTTTCCTCTTTTTTTTTCCCCCTTTTTTTTCCCACTAAGGCCATGAGCTCAGTGGGTGACACCCTGCAGCAGGGAATTCCACAGTTTAATAGGGTACAATAAAAAAACTCTCAACACTTCCAGATCTGCATGGCTTTTTGATTCAAAGGATACCCTTTTGTGCCAGCACTGAGAACCTTTTTAAATATTATAATTTATATACTTCTGACATACCCCTTCTTATTCATCTCTTCTCTGAACAATATCTTCCTTCATCTTTTTCGGTTTCTCCTTATCTGAAAAATCCTTCCAAGCCTCCAGACCATTTTCACTGCCTATCTACAAGTTCTGCTATATTCTCTTTTTTCCTATAAAAAATAAGCTTATGAGAAATTAGCTAAGTATGAAAGGTGAGGGTTTATCAGTAACTCTATAATGGTATTACATCTTTAATGTTAATTTCTGTCCTACGCTGTAGATATTTATTTTATGCATCTAGTTATGCAAGGTTCAAGGAAAGATGGGGGTTTCTAACTGCTCTGAATAAGCATCTTTGTACAACAGCTATCTTCTGCAGTTCCTCATGCCTGTGAATACAGCTCCCATCTTCTGTCTTCCTGCATGTTATCAGGCTCACATATCTATGTGATTCTTGTTGGGGATTGTCATCAGGGTGGCGAGCTGGTAGGGTTATATAGCTGCCCAACTCCTATCAAAGGAGAACTCGAAACACTTTCTGTTATTTTTAAATATAGCCTTGTGTCACCTCGTTTAACTTTAAAGTTCTGTTTGAATGCATCTCTCTGTAGTCATCTAAGGGAATGCTCCACAAGGAAAAAAAAAAAACCTGAAAAAAAATTGCTGTTTTTTTTCTCTGTTAAAGTCTTCTCTGAAGTGATGTTCAGAGAGGAAGGATTGCCTGGGTGAAAGGACTAGCACAAAGCCTAGAGTAGAAAGTCAAATCCCTACATTTATCTCCTTTCTGCTCCCTCATGAGATCTTGTCACGAGCAGAGGTTATGGGTAGGCAATCACAAGTGATCGAGTTTCTGATCCTTAACCAGTTACTGTTCATCAGCTGAACCACAGAAGCAAAGACGTCCATATTTCATGTCCACAGAGACAGGAAAAGGAAAAATCTCTTTGCTTAAACTACCTTCTAAGAGCACACCAAAGGGCAATTAAAGCTGGCCAGCTGTCACTCACTCGGCTATGAAAGCACATCCGTTCTCTCAAGCTTTCCACACCTGCAATGGGTCCTTAACTCACAAGAGAGCAGGGTGGAAGCAGCAGGAAAACTGTAAGGTGCACGTATAGAACAACCTGTCAGCCACTGCAGCCCCTTGGCCACGTGTGCATTGCACACCTGAGAACACAAACCAGCAGAGGCACCACACAGAAACACGGCCTCTGTCATCTCAGGTGCTCCTTCTCCCTGCCCCTCACTAAACCTCACCTGAGGACAGCAGAAGGGTGAGTCCAGCCAAAAGGAGAAGTTGGAGTGGGGGAGGTGTTGAAGCCAGGGCAATGATCCTGACGCTGCCACAGGAGGGGTGGCAGCCAGCACGTGTGGCAGGACAGACTGACACCACAGCACCCACTCCTGTTGGGCAGTGCTAGCTGAGCAGGGGCCACTGAGAGAGGCCAGCCCCACATCCTGCAGGAAAACTCTCTGCCAAAATAAGCAGCATGACTAAGATCAATGCTCGGTTAAGGTAGTGCACCAGCTCCATAAACAGCCTGTTTGGGCTATACTCGAAGCCAGCTCTGAGCTTTCATGATACATGTGCTTTTCTGGTGTGAAAAAGAAATTGAGTTGACAAACACTGCTAATAGGAGGAAGAAATAAAAAGAACCTTCTCCTTATTGAGATACATTGCTGTATTATTTTCAGGGTTGTTTTCTTGCAGGTTTGGAAATAAACTCTGAGCTGTTTTGCAAACCCTTCATATTCAGTGCAAACATCTTATTTTATTATCTGCCTTTTTGTTGTTGGTCTTCTTTCTTCTTCCTCATCTTTTTTTTTTTAAATCCATTCAACCATTTATTGGAACTTCTATTCTCCAGTGTACATTTCTTCTTTGCTACACTATCTCCTGCTTTTCACAGATAAACACCTCACACCTGGGAGACAGGCTCCTCTAATTAGTATTAAAACCTGAAGTTTTTTTTCCACCCTTCTTTGAAGCTTTCTAGGATGCCTTTTCATGAATAATAATGTTCTCAATTCAACATAATGCAACACTCAATCAAAAGATGCTGTAGCAATCACTTTCCAACAAGGAACACTGGCCTTTCCTCTTCCTCTGTACAGATGATGGTGAGGCAGTAAAAAGTCCAGCCTGGAAGATGTTTCAGTTTCCACTTTTGGCAGCCTGTGGCCCCCAGCACACTCTGTACAGAAGGTTCAGTGTCTTTTGTCATCTCTGCAGCTCCCCACTGCCTTCTCCAGCACAACAGGAGTTCTGGCTGCCTGGTCCCCTGTCAAATAAATCCCTTTGAACAGCAGTTCCCTCTCAGCCAGCCAGCCCCCCCTGCACAGCATGGGACACCCACAAATCTCTTCATTCTTCCCAACAGATCTCTTGTGGTTTAAGTCCCTGGCTGCTGCCTAAGGGATGCCAACTGTGCTGCTGCCTACAGAAGACACCAAGGTCCCAGGCACTATGAATGTACATGCTATAGACCATTTCCAGTGGAGACTTCCTTCAGAAATGTACAGAATCTGCTGTCTTCCCACAGAGCATCCAGGTTTCAGTGGATGGAAACACCAGCATTCTTCAACAAGAAGCTGTTTCCTGACAGCTTTACTGATCGCTTCCAATTCAGAAACAGGCTGGGGTCACCCTTCAGCTCCTTGAAGCCAGACAAGTAACCCCACAGACTTCATAAACAGTACTGCCAACAACAGAGAACCACTGCAGCCACAGCTAGACAACATCTGCCACAACAGGAGCCATCTAGTTCTACAATCATTGGGATTATTGTTTCTCATATTAATATTTTATTGGTGAATTTCTTTGCTCTGTGTTTGTATGCATATGCAAATGCACAGAGAAATGTTTGCAGGTAAATGCTAAAATGTTGAGAGTGGAACTTGAACGCTGTTATATCAACATCCACAACCTGGCACCCTTGCACAGGGACCAGTCCTACTACCCTTGACTTTGTGTGGATTTCAAAGGAACTCGAGTGATTTACAATCTTCAGCCTTCACCTTTCTGCCAAATGTCATTACAATTGCTCTTCCAGTTCCACACAGCTGCTTCCAAAAATCCCACTTCATGAATAAGCCTTTGCAGTACATAGCACCACTGAACTCCATGGGGCAAGCTGGAAAGTGCTACTAAGAATGATAACAGTTAACCAATAGGTAGGCTTTAAAACAAAGCAGCTAATGGAAGGCATTGTTCCAATGTCAGTCCCAAGTAGGATAGAGGCACTGAGTTTTTATGTCCACAACAGCGTTCAAAGGCTCTCTTAGTTTGCTACTGCAGCTGATCTCAACCAGCCACATCAAGGTAATGCCATAAACATGAAAGACTGAAGGAAAATAAAAAAACCTTCCCAGTGTCAGATCCCAGCTCTTGCAAGTCAAGTAAAACTTCTGAACTGTAGGATCCATTCTTCCTTTTTTTAGTCAGGCCATAAGCACATTTCTACTGATTCCAACAGATTGTGTCTAAGAAATGAAGAAACCAGTTGTGACCTTGGAGATCTCCATGGACAGGTCCTTCAGGACCACACAGACAGGTGGGAATTGGTGCCTGACAGTGCCACCCTCATGCGCGCACTGTGACAACAAATCAGGAATCACAAGGAGACACTGTACTGAAGGAAAACTATCAGCCAGGGAGAAGGCTTGGGAAGACAGGACACTTGGGACATTTGTTCCTTATCACTGCAATCCTAGAAAGCCTTGAGGACCTAAATTAGTCAAAGAGTAGCCAGGAATTAAACAGGGGGCTAGAGGGACTAGGTATTTTTCCGGACCTGGTATTTTTCTGGCCCTGGAAGAACAGTAATGAATCCTGCAAACATCTGTGGAAGGATTAAGTGTATAAACCATAGTACTATCTGAGGTGTCCAAGGATTGCTAAGTAGTCTGTAGAGGACAGATGGATGAGACAAAAAAAATTCACAGCAAAGTCCTGCCCTTCTGGAGGGGCAGCTGGAGTGGCTACATGACTGCTCACCTGTCTGTGGGTATCTTTAGGCAGTTCATAGAGAAAGTCTGAATTCAGGCAGCCAGATCTGTGTTCCTATGGGGTTTCTTGCACTTCCTCGGGCATCTGATACTGGATTGTGACAAAAGCCAGGATGCCAGGCTGGACACAGTGCTGCTCTGATGCACAAAGACAGTGCTGGCAGACAAAGACCCCCACCCTGGGTTTAGAATGTCAGGGGAAACATGAAAAGGCAGCATTGCAATTACTTGTTTGCTTTTCTTTAAATATTTCTTGCCAGGGTCCCCCCCATCCCACCCCCCTCCTCCTCCCCACATAAAGAGCTAGCTAGGCTCACTGCAGTTCTGAAAATTATCTAAATGCCCACTGGGCTGAGGGGTCAGCTAGTTCACCAGCCATAACAATTAAATTCTGGTTATTACTCTTCCATTACTACACAAACTAATCCCATACATCTCATGAGCTGGTGTTGAGGTGACTTCACGCTCTTTAAAACTCATGCTATTAATTAGAGTGCAGTCGGCTCTCCTCTGATTTGCAGCCCCCCTTCTCCTCACCACCTTTGCAGACATGTGTCCCTGCAGCCTCAAGTACTCTTGGTACCCCCCAGAGCTGGGGTCCCCATTAACACCCCCACCTGTTTGCCTTGCTTTTTCCTTGTTATTCCAGTCCTGAACTCCCCTCAAAATTCTACCTCTTATATTGAATTTGAAGCCTCTCTCTCTCTCTTTTCTGAGACCCTTGCCTATTAAACCAGCTTTTCCTTAAACAGAATCAGCTAATCATAGTGAATTATGCCAGATTTTAATGTGGCTTCCTACACAGACACATGCCTATAGGGATCCAGGCTGAGAACACCGAGCCCACATCATCTTTGATCTAAGACATTACAAGATATAAACCCTTGATCATATTTCTAATGCTAATTAGTCATCACCTTCCCCTTTTCATAAGATATATGTGTCTAAGAACACTGTTGCTGATTTGGTCATGGCCAAATTAATGGTTGTATGTGCAGTATGTAGTGGCATTTCTACAAGTAAGTTTAATACTAGTGAAATGGTTGCATTGAATCAAAAATTATAAACTTTTGCAGCTCTCCTGTAATTGCTGTTCAGGGAGTCATTGTAAAAGCAAGACTCCAAAAGAAAATGAGCAGCAGCATTTTTGTAATGAAAGCAAAATGTCTTCCATGAAAACCAGAGTCCCCGTCCTTGGAAAACTCTGCATTATATCCTGAGAAATGCAGACTCTGATCTCAAACTGAGGCTCCTATTACTTTTTGTAATTTCTACACTCGAACCGTTATCATGTAAACCAACAATTACAAAAACAATAATGGTGCAGGTTTCCCCGCTGCCATTATTTTCTCTGAATAGTAGCAGCAACATATCCCCAGCCACTATTAGGAATCACACCACAGTTCATGCTCTTGTGCTACTGCAAAATGATCTCACATAATGAACCACGTACAGTGTAATTGATGGAAGCCATATAACTCATGCAAACAAATGGATGCCTAACAAATAAACATTTCCAAAATGAACAAGCACTATTTGTGTGTTCAGTTGAGATATGAGATGCGACTGCTGCAGGTGACAGACAGAAAGTGATAGAGACTGACAAAATAAAATGAAAATCTAAATATTTACTAATTGAATCAGTTCTTTCCTCCCTCTTAATGTCTAGGGGGATGTACTTTCTGGCAGTCTTAATTTTAGTCCTAAATCTTAATTCCAGTCCTAAGGTTTTGTGGGATCTAGTGTACAGGTATCAGAATTGCTCTACAGATAAGGTTATGTTTGGAGATTTACACTGGCTGATGTATAATTACTGAATTCAATTTTCAAATTTGGCATCAGGAAAAAATTGATTTGTTAAACAATGGCTTCAGTTGAAGATTTAGAAACTCTTACGAAGTAGACATTTAAAGATGCCCATTGAAATTCAGACCTGCTTTTTCTTATGTTTCTTTGGGTTTCACTATCTTAAATCACATATGCTGTGCACACATCACATTTCACCCAGTATCTCATCTTTACAATCTCTCAGACATAGGGCGGGTATTGGGACTTGAAACGCAGACCTTTAAAAGTTATTTCTATCATTTTTTGCTACTGGATTTAGCCTGGCAGAGGAAACCAATAGATGTGAGGGCTGTCATCAACACCATGCTCTGCTGTGCATCAAGGTGAGGAAGAGACCTTTGTGCACAATGTAGTTTATGGACGTTGCATTTCACTTAATGAAAGGAAGTAAAATACAGATGCTGCTCCCAAGTAGCAGGGTGTCCTCTTGCTTCCCTTTCAAACATATTTTCAGTGTAAATGGAAACAAGCAAATCTCAACCCCCCAGTGGACCATGTCTTTGTTAGGAAAAAAAGAAGACAGGCTCTTAATTCATCATAACTTCATAGGTGTAAAAGGCTTGTAAAGACAGAGCCACTTGCAGAAAGTGCAAACTAAGGCTAGATCCCAGCTCCTTACTCATCTCAAAACAACAGCTGCTTTGGTTCTCCTAAGTTTTTCTCTCAGGTTAGCTGCTCTCTTTCCTTGCCAGCAGAAAATACTGCTGGGATGTCTGTAGGATAAGAGCAGAGAGTGCTGTAGGAACCTGGCTGGGGTGCACACAGGCAAAGAGCTGTGCTGGTCTCAGAAGTCACCTCTGCCTGGCTGCCTGCTCCCAAGGCAGTCTGCTTGCCAAAACTGCTGGCACAAGAACTTCCCCGGTCTTTAGCTGCTGCCATACTCAGCAGCAGCCCAAAGCCACCCCTACCAGCAGCTTCTGGTGGTTTTTTTGGGCTGCCAGCTGCAGTAGGTGCACAGCAAATAGGCCATGCCTCTGGTTTTTGGTTCTAGAGCAGGATACACCCAACAGCAGAGTGGGGTAGGCACCAGGGGGTGGCTGTAGTAGCAGTAAAGCTGCCAATCACTGAACACCAGAGCTGTCAGGAACATTTTGCTGCCCACATTGAAATAAAAGCCCAAAGTGTCATCTGAAGCCTGGCTTTCAAGGGAGAGCTCCAGCAGCCACATCTGTGGGGATGCAGATACAGAGTTTAGCAGTGCTAATCCCAGCATGAACACCATTATCCCCACATGAGAAAAAGAGGTCTTAGGGGCAGAGGGCTGGGGCATTGCAAACATTTTCCCAAATAACATCAGCTAACCTGATGAAATAGGCTCCCCCAATAGCCAAAAAATTGCACCCAGTACAAGGATTACACCTGTAAACCTTATCAGTTTAAATCTACCTCTGCAGTCATATTGGAAGGATGTTCCCACACAGGCAGAGTCTGAGGAAGGGATAAGGCACACACCGGGAGGACCTGCTGGTTATGCAGGGTCAAGGGGAGAAGGGCTGAAGCACAGCTTGAGAGGAAAGCTGGGGGGGCAAGTCTGACATACCAGTGTTTAGGAGCGTTAGGGAAGATAAAATGCCCTTCAGGAGGAGGTTCTGGGGGATTATAGCTCTACACCCTTGAGCACACTGCTGTACAGCAGTCATGGTAATAATTAATAACAAGGAAATTATTCTCGCCCTGTTCTGGTCACCTTATTAAAGTGAGGATATTGTGGAAATGGAAAAATCCCAGCAGGACTGCACCTAGGATGATAGATGGATGGGATGCATTTTTAACAGAGTTCACTACATTTCAGGAAACATATTTCTGAAGGGAAAGTGGCTGCAAAGCTTTTATCCTTGCCTACTCTGCTGCTACTAGCTTCTTTCAGAGAAAGGACAAGACAATGCAAGGTGGACACTGGATCTGAACAACTTGTGGCCAATAATGCTGTGATCTGTGGTCCTAAAATGCTTGGTTAAACCAGCAACCCTGTCTTTACATTTTTTGTCATTCTCCTTTGCCCTTTGTGTTCTTGCCAAGATAAGTTACAGAAGCTGTGTCTTCTTAACAGCCAGAGTGGCCCACAACATCTAGAATGAGATGCTGTTTGCCCTGAAGGACTCCTAGAATCCAGTTTTCAAGTGTTATGGCAAGCTGTAGTTTCTGTTTTAATAAAGGATGCTCTTAAGTAGTCCCAATGAACAGGAAGTCAAAAGAGGCTTTGGGTGTATATTCTGCTATGGCAAAGCTGACTTGAGAATAAACAGTGGATTTTGACCTACAAAAATGCACAGGAGAGAACAGATTTTGGAAAAGCTGTGCTAGGCTTTCAGCCCCCCAACAGGAGCCCTGCAAAACCCAGAGGTCATCTCCCTTATGTGAAAGCAAATCAGAAACCCAGCAAAGAAAGATTTCCGTAAGATCTTTCGGTGCCTTTTGCTCTGCCCCTGCAAATTCAGTCCCAGACTGCAGCTTCTCTTGCCAAGGCTTTTAGGTGACATGGTGTGCTAACAGAATGGGACATGCACCCTACCCTCACTGAGACACAAAGCACAGACCTTTCCCAAGGATCTGTGTTACAGTTTAAAAGGGTCAGGAAAAAAAGAAAGAAACAAAAGAAAACCTTAGCCCTCCAAAACAATTGAACAAATATTTCCCTGGTTAATAAATACCCGGCTCAGCTGGGGAATTGTAATTGTGTGTATAATGCATCTCAGATCTACGGTATAATTACACTCTGGAAACCATTGACTAATAAAAGGCACCAGCCAGGGGAAAGGATGCCTTCTTGCCATGGGTTGACAGACAAGCAACAAACAATGTGCATTTTTTCACCTTCTATTCAATAAAACCAGTGTACTAAATATGCAGGCAGAGCACCTCCATTAAGCAATTCACTTCCTTCCTTTTATTTCTCTCCTTTTTTTTTTTCCTCTTCTCCTCCTTTTGTTTCCATCAAGACAGAGAAGGTTAAAAAAAAAAAAAAAAAAAGCTATATATGAAACCCCTGGCTATACGTGAGCTGTACTTTAATGAGGCTGCATCTTAGTCCCTCTGCTATACTAAGTAAACATGTTTCTCCCCCTGCAAAGAAAGGCTTTGCTTGCCTGGGACGAAGGGAAAAGAGCTTAGGGAATACTAGGAGGTTTTTTCTCTGCCCACACCCCTTCCTCCATTCCCGCTAAAATAAAACTCTTCCTCACATTACAGAATGGATGTTCATTCACCAACTTACAGCAATATGAGCGATTTCACTATTGCTCACAAGGCATTTGAACCTCTACAGGAAATCAGAGACCAGACAACTCACCTGAAAATCATGTTCCAGTTTCTAAAACTTACCTAAATCCAGGAATCGCACCTGGATTTAAAAAAAACAGCCAGGTCTTTTCCTCCAGCCTGCTCTGAGCTGAAGCACTCAAGTCAGTGCACACCTCCATACTCTGCCAATGACTCTCCCAGCCATTTATGATTTCAAGCCTGGACGGAGAACTGAAAACCAAGAGTCTTACACGGCTACATAACAGGACTACTACAAGAGTATTGTGTGACTATTTTGAGGCTCTGAGAAACAGTTGGTGTGGCGTTTGGGACCCTCAACACGATACAGAAGGGTAACAGGTTCGAAACACAACCTAAGTCCCTTTTTCACCCTTCACTGCAGCACTGAGCAGGACCGGAGCACGTCCCTGACTTTGCCTCCCCTGCCTGGAAGCTGAACACTCAGCTGCTGCTGACATGCCTTTGCAAAGAAGGAGGAGGGGGCGTGAGTCCTCATGTTTCTTGGGAAGGACAGCACTAACACGAATCCTTGCTGTCTTTGTCCCTGACCTTTGTCCCACCACAATCCTCTTCGTAAAGAGCAGGTGGGTCGGAGCTGGCTGTGCACCGCCTGCTTCAGCCTCTCAAGCACTCCCTCCGCTCATGACTGTGCTGAGATGTCCCTAAGCTTTTGCTTCTCAGCTCCTGGGGAAGGAGGCAGCAGGGACATGGTTCCCCACAGAGTGAGGAGTCAGGTGTTAAACTAGAAACCTGCATCCACACGCACCGAGTGAGTGAGCTGCTACTTGAGAAAGCCCCGCCGGTGATGAGCAAGCACTGGTGGTTTCAGCCCTCATTTCCCAGCCGAGCACGCAGGAGCGTGCGAGCGCGGTAATGACCCCGCTGAGCTCGCCGGGATGCGCAGCCTGGCCTTGAAACACTCCAGGGAGAGCAGAGCGGCTGAGCTGCGCTGGCTGTCACCGCCTCCCTGCCGGGGCCTGGGGAGGGAGCGGGGACAGGGGAGGCCAGTTGGGAATGTTTCCTGACTCAGCAGCGGAGCGTTCATTCGCGGCGGCGCTGCCGCTGCTGAGAGGTTGTGCTGATGGAGAAGCGTCTCGCAGGCAGGACGGCGGGAGGCTGATCAGCTCCAGCGGAAGAAGTGAGGTCAGTGGTAATGAGAGACAGCCATGAGGAATGCAAATTGCGGGAGGATTTATGGAGCAGTTTCTGCTCAGCGAGCAGATTCCAGATAAGTGGATTGTTAATAAGGCAAGCAAGCTCTCTGGCAGTGCCAGCTGTTGGAGGGGGACTTTTCTGACTGGCATTCACACCAGGCCAGCCGCAGGGGTGCCGACAGCACAAACACTGCACACATATCCCTCACCGCACACACTGCACATGTGATAAGCTGAAAGCAAGCAGGGATAGGTGGCAGGAGACTGCTTATCAGCACACAAGGGAAAGCCCAAAAAGAGCACCACTTAGCAGGCTCAAGCCCTAACCAAAGCCATTTTTATCTTCTCTCAGTTCCTTCCTTCTTCCTTAGAATACACTGTGGTGTTAGATGAGCATCTCTCACTATTCCTGCCAGAGATGAAGTGACCTAAAGGCATGCACCAAAAATCTCAGCAGAGCTGGGAAGGACAAACTTACCTTGCCCACGTCTTGCCTGCACGGGCTTGAGTCTCTCAGGATTATTGCTGCTGTGAATTATAAATGGTAGGTGTCACAGGCTCTGCTGAGGAATGCCACTCTCAGGGCAGTCTGCAGGATGTTGGTGACATACTAGAAATCCCTTTTCTTCCAGTATTATTCCTTCTAAAAGCTGTGGGATTTTGTCACAATAAAGCCTCTGAGCATCAGAGCAATAGCCAGTTTCTCAGCCACAGAGCTGCCACCCTCAGCTGCTTGGAGCAGTGACACACCCAAGCCTGTAAAGCTTCCATTCCCAGCACTGGCCTTGAAATTTTACTCCAAGTAAAGTACCCACCAGAAAGTTGTTAGATTCTAGTCTTCAGGTTAAGAAGGCCCCACAGAGGAGCTGCCTTTGAGCCCTTGTTGTTGGTAAGAGCAAGTGCCCCACATCAGACGAGGTGAGCTGCAAAGCCCCACTCAAAGTTCTTGTTGTAAATCCCGAGCTGAGGCTGCCCTGGCAGGTTGTGCTGGGAAAGTCCTGCCTCAAGAAAGAGGGAACAGGCTCTTCTGGACAGACCATCCTTAAGACAAAGGAATGGCAATGGATCCTCTGTATCAATGGAAAAAGCAGAGCAAATTCCCAGGCTAAAGGCCCTCCACTGGAAGGCTGTCCCCTCCTATCCATGTTCTGAGTCAGTGGACAGGGCTTTGACAAACATGCACGCAGCAGGTGACCTGGCAAGGGACAATGGGTGACATGGACAAGGAATGTTGGATCCTGCAGCAGCCACTGCTCAGACCATGTTATCTGGGGGACTACAGCAGCCTTGTGTGCTCCTTGGCTCCCTGGCAGCACCAGACCTCCTGGCAAGGTTTGGGCACGTCCTTCCGGAGCAGCAAAGGGTCAGGCCAGTGCACATCTGCATCTCAGCTGCACCACAACAGGGGTGTGAGAGACAGAAACCAAATGAGCTCATTTCGTCCTGACTACATGAGACTTGACAAGCCTATTAAAGGGCTGTAGCCTACTGTGTCTCGTTATGAAAAATTAGTGCTGTCCTATAAAAATGCTGGAGAGAGTGTGTCACTTAAGGAAAGAATGTCTTGAGGATATGGTCTTTTCTTAATAGGCCCTACATCATCAGGGACGTACATACATCAGGAGTGAGCCAAGGAGAGTTGGACCTGGGAGCTAATATCGCTCAAGTCTGACACCTCTAGGATACTCTGGTTTGCCCGTCTCTTCCTGCTTGAATAAGGAGCAGCTGCAGTAGCCAGGGGTTAACTGGAGCAAAGAAGAATTTTGCTTGGTGTTTGCAGTGTCTCAGTGAAAAACACAGTAAGAAAAAACAATAGGTTGGATTCAAACAGAAAGAAAACTGTGCAAAGTTTTTAGCAAAATAAAAGTAAACTACAACTATTTCATCTTTGGCCAAACCCAAACTGGGTCAATTCAAACACAATGGGGTTTTTTTTTGGTTTTTTTTTTCCTCTGGGTTATTTAAACTGCTGCCTAATCTTTTGTTTTTAATGTAGATCAACGTTAATGCCGTTTCAAAAAACAAAGATATTTCTGTGAAAAGAATGTCAAAATTAAATATTTGAGTGTTTCAAAAATTAAATACTTCAATCAAATCCAAGATGTTTTGACATTTACAATAATTCTTAGCACTTTTCCCTCCGGGTTTTTTGGGGGTTTGGTGGTTTGGATTTTTTGCTATAACTCGTTGACAGACTTGGACTAAGCATATACACAATTTTGGCTTTTTCATTTTCTCCCCACTTGAGACCCTGCCACCCCTCTTTTAGTGTTTGTTGAGGTGTTATCTCTACTTGTCAAGGCTGAACCTTCTCATGGCTCTGGGGACTGACCCAGTGAAAAATAAGAATAAAAGTGTATTTTCTGTCTCTTCCCCAGTATTTATGAAAGACTCAAGGAACTCAAAATCTCTGTGCCATCTAGCACCTTGCTACCTTTGCTGTGACCATGGGCAAACAAAACACATCAGCTACAAGTAAGAGAATGATCAATGGAAAGGCAAAGGTGAGTCCTGCTAAGCTGTGCATCTTTACTGGAGGAATGCATAAGCCACTTTGGCAGAATGAAACTACCAGCCCCTGCAGCAGCATCCCATGCAATAAGAGACATTGGTCAGCACCCTCAGACATCAGACCTTCACATCTCTGGTGTGTTCAAACAAAGGTTAACTCAGTGGCTTTTTCTGGCCTCTATCCTTATAATTGAAGTGAAAAGATTTCTTCTGCCAGTTACCTAGGAATGTTACCTTCCAGACAGGCAGAGGAAAGGACACACATATGACAGCTGGAAGAGAAACCAAAGCACTTTGCCTCACAAAAGAAAATACAAATGAGCAATCTGAGTGCCATCAAACCTGCTGTGAGAGAGAAAGAGAGAGAGAGAAGTAAGATCAAATCCCTTGTTAGACCTTAAGCTCTCTGGAATTAGGCCACTTTAAGAAGTAAAAGGACTAGAGTTTAAAGGATTCTGAGAATTTCCCATTTCTTGAGATAACTATGACCTTTACAAAGAAAACTACAAAGAACTCAGAGCATAAAGGAATGTGACTTCTGTGTCTTTCCCTTTCTTTTTCATTCTTTCTTTTCTTTACTTTTTTCTCCTCTCTCGGCTTTCTTTGTAGAAACAGGTAATTGTGCTGCCCTTTCTTGGAAGATGCAGTTCTCCCTCACCTAGAGCTTCAAAATAAAAGTGCCAGTACTGCTGCCCTTGGCCCGATGGAAATTATGCATAGAGGATACAGCCATGTGAGGCTCATCATTAAAAATCCTGCCTTTACAGTATGCTCTGGAGCAGAGGCAGAAAAGATACAACTACTGGGGTCAACTCTAGCCTAATTCTGTTGAAGTCTTAGCCTCAATCCACTGATGTCTAAGTCAACTGCCGTAATGAAGATGGACAATTGCTGGCACAGGTCACTACCTCTGTTGAAATCCCTCACAGCTACACTGGCATGAAGTGATATACAGTGCCCATTTCAGTTCCTCTGGGAGCTGGTACCTTGTGTCCACTGGTGCTCCACTCAGAGATGAACCAAATCCACCTGCTGACATGTACACTGTGCTCTTCTGTCTGTCTGCCACAAAGGTTCACATGCTTCAAAGAAAATGCTTGGAGGAAATTCCCTATGGCTGCAACTAGCTATAGAGATGTAGCTACAAGCTCCTAGTATGTGAACAACAGAAAGCAGGAAGAGAACAAGACAAAAGGGATTTAAAGAGTTTGCTTGGTATGGAGAGAAAGGATGTGTCTCTTCCAGACATCCAGACACAGAGCACATTGTGTGGTCGCAGGAGTGTGGGGCACAACACGCCCATCACATGTACACAACAAAGGTACTCTCTATGGCACCCCTGCACACAAGGCTTTCACAGGCACACAGGGGACTGGAAACACTCGAAGAACACCCTAAATGGAGACAGTCAAAGCTCAGACTTGCACAGACAGCTGTTACCAGAAACTCAAGTGTGAATAAAAGCTCCTGTGAGCTTGCAGTCATTTGCACAAGCCCAGGCAATTCCAGGCGTGCATATCTGCAGCCAGACACACAATACAAGGTACCCACACTCTGTGTGAGACTTCATACAGCAGCACAAATGTAAACCTGTTCCAAAAAGGTTTCCACACAGACTCAGTAATAAACTTCCACATTATTGAACAATTCATCTACACCCACAGGTACTCCTGGCCGCAACCCTTGCAGGCACAGAGAAATGGGACAGTTGCCCAGCCAGATGCAAATCAGCTGTAGGCACAGGAATACCTGTTTACCACACCGCTACTGGGAGTCACAAACCTCACTGGGCAAGGTCTGCCAAGCTCTTAGGAACTCACCCCTTCTCTTTGAGGTTCAGTTGCTTCATCCACCTGGTGTTCTTTGTCTGCAAAAGCTCTTTCCATTCCTCCATCTCTCTTTCCCTCTGAAGCTCTGTTCAAAGGAGAATAACACAGCTGAACTAATAGCCTAACACATAGCTGTCTGATGGCCTCCCTTTCATGCTTGCCACTTGGCCACGTGGACAAATGCATATTTAGCTGCCAGTCACAGTAAAATTAAAAAAAAAAAATAAAATTAGAAGGTAAATGAAAGGGAGAAAAACTTCAGGGCTAAATCTCTCATTGGGTGCCAGGCAGCTAAAATCAACAGTATAACACCAGGGCTGAACTTGGCCCAGCATGGTGTTTTGATGAACTAAACAATTAATTAAGGAATATCTCCGCAGCAGATCTATTCTTGCAGCAGAGTGTGTGAGGAACACACAGATCCATGTAAGAGTTCTATTGCCACCATTACATGCTGCAGAATAGCATATAATTAATTATAATGATGGCAAAGATTAGATCCAAATTCCTTTACACAGTGTGTACGCAGCCCAAACAGACAAAATAAATCAGAGTGCCCGTACCCTAATCCAGCAGCTTCAGAGGATTAGAGAGGTGCATTCTAATCACAGGCTCAGAGCAGCCCCACTCAGTATGCACAGAGCTGCCCCATGTGCTACTGTGTCTAGGGATCCCAGGAAAAGTATCTCACTCCAGATGAAAACCATAATTTAGGCTTTGATCATCTTGCTGTCATTTATGAAGTCCTGGCTTGCTTTCCCTCCCTAGATTTTGGCCTACACATCCCAGGCAAATTCCACATACATCCCAGGCAAATTCCACATTCATCCCTCTTGAAGCCTCTCCTGCCATACACAGGTTTTCATTGCTCTACCAGCATTGTGTGCTGTGCTTTGTTACTTAACAGTTGATGAATCAATCTTAAGGTGGCAGCACTGAAGACAGAAGGCAGGGAAGAGGGGTTTCTCCCCCTAAGAGATTTTTTTCAAAGTAAAAGGCTTTTTTTTTTTTTTTTCTTAATTTTGTTAATATGGTATGTACAAGAAGGTTGAAGTTACACTCTTTATAAGGCAAGTAGGTCTTTTCTCCATCCATCACGAATGATTTTCAAATTCCAATGAAAAAATTATTTCTCAGGATATAAAAAATACCTAATACAAATAAAATTACAAAGAAACACATATTTTCATGCAACAAGGGTAAAAATCATTAATTTTGACAGTAGTCATTGGGTTAACTCCACTCCTGTAGTGGCTGAGACTGAATCAATCCCATTACAACTGCTGCGAGACTGAATCCTTATGTTAGGTAATAATAGAGCTGGGTGGTCCAGCTCATGAAAAACATCATAATTTGTCAGAATGAAAAGCTAAATTAACACATATTTTTTCCAAAGGAATAAATTTTTAAAAACTAACAAACAAACAAAAACCAACCGACCAAATAAATAAATAAATAAATTCCACAACTGGAAATACAGTCATTTTTACACTTCTTCAGTCCAAAAAATGTCTTTTGGCATTCCTTGAAACCAAACATTTCATCTGGGGATGTTATTTCATTCAGTAGAATGTTTTACAGCCTTGTTTTTGCCTGTGCTGGAACTGATCTGTCACAATACCTTGCTGCTCTCTGACTTTCACCCTGCACTATTCAGCCCAGTTAGTGCAGATCTGCAGTGTATTATTGAAAATGTGTCTCAGACAAGAAGATAAATCCATGAGTGCCACAGGTACAATGCACCCAAACTACAGCTCCCATGAGGCACCACAGCCCTGTGGGCAGGCACCACCTGATTTCAAATAAATGTACAGCAAGATGCTTTGATTCATTTCAGCGAGTGCAAATATTTGAACCAATTTGAATCAAAACATTCTGTTCAGAGTCTAGCATTTTAAAGCTGTCAAAAGTTGCTGTATTTTGTTTACGATAGTAAAGAAAATGGTGTTTTCCCTCGGAGATTCATTTCCACAGGAAAACTCATGCCCAGGGAAGATCTGGAAGATAAAAGCCTTAGTAAAGTCTCCTCTGTTCTTTAACATGGGAAACATCTTCCCTGCAATTATACTGCAGGGTAAATTGCAGGAAGCATGGAGGTAGCTTGACCTCACATGCTGCTGCTATGGGTAGCAATAAAATTAAAACTGGCCTGTTGTCCTGGGTTGTAGTATAGGATTAGCACAGAGTATTCTACCACCATTTTCATGAATCATTGAATCC
>VZSR01001342.1:3338534-3395367 GCA_013398615.1 Brachypodius melanocephalos
ACTGTAGTGTTCATCAAGTTCACCACAACTTTAATTCAGAGAGAGTGCTTATTTCTGTTTATCCTGAAATCGCCCCCCTGACTCCAACATGGACGTGTCATCTACGAGCTGGCTCTGTATCTAGCAAAAAGCAAGGCACAGTACCTAGGAATATCCCAAATGGGTGAAATGAGGTCCTCCAGAGCACTTTTCCTGAGAGGAGTTAGCTCACACATGGCCTTCAAGGAAAGATGCAGGATATTAACACAGGATAAAAAGAACGTTTGTATTCATAGGGCTCCATAACGCACCTGAAGAACTCTATCCACCTCTGAATTAAAAAAAAAAAAAAACAAAAGAAAGATAAACTAAATCCACATGTCCTTGCCTATCTCTCCTTCTCTTTTTGTGTTCCTGAGATAAAAAGTACAACCTTCCATCATTTCATCACAGCCTCATGCTGTGAACCAGTCAATAATTTTTATTATCACTTATTATCACAAAAGCTGCATCACTCTCTGATCCATCAAGTATGGATCAAGGTCCCATTCCACCTGGTGCTGAACGAGCAGAGAACAAAAATACAGTCTTTGTCTGAAGAAAAATCTAAGTACAAGGCAAGAGAGTGGCTGGCTAGAGGCAGATGGGGAAGAAGGAGTTAACGAGATCATTCACAGAAGCACAAAATCACAAGAATGGTTTGGGTCTGAAGGGACCTTAGAGATAATTTCATTCCACGCCTTGCTGCCATGGGCAGGATTTGAGGGCAGAACACAGAGGTGCTTTTGCAGATGCTAGCAGTGAAGAAGGCAGAAAGATGCTCTTCTGCAAACCTGACAAGTGTGTGACTGGCACCAGAGAGAGGAATTGGCCGGGATACAGAGCTGACCCACCGTGGCTGAGCAGCAAGGCCATCATGAGCCCTGAATCTAAACCAACTCGTTGTGTTAGAGAGGGGATGAGGAAAGCTGGACAGGGGGTTGTCAAAGCAGAGCAGCAGAGGCTTTGCCACAGTGTCCTGCAAAGCCTTCCTAGAGGTCCAAGCAAAATGTGCTGGAACACCCAGTGTAAGAGAGAGCTCAGCTCTGAACTGAGGCCCTGCCTTGGAAATGCTGTTCTTGAGAAACAACCTGCTGCTGTAGAGTTTGGGGAGGATGTTGGGGGGTTTGCTAAGTTTTGCCCTTTAACCATTATGCTGGCCCTGACTACTCTCAGTTGCCAGTTGGAAGCTGAAAATTCAGAGGAAACCTGATCCCAGCCCTGGGTTTTAATGATGTGTGAATCAAGCAAAAACCTGTAGCATAGAGGATTGTATCCTGAAATCAGAAATGCATTTTAAACAGCAACTTTTTTCAGAGCTTCCTCCTAAAGTGAGCAGAGAAGCATTTGGTCTGCCTCCTTTTCCATTCATTCCCTTTTCCTCTCTAATTTTTCCATTGTAAAGAAACCCTGAAACCAGAAGGATCTCTGAGACACCAGGCCTGATCAAGCGTGGGGCAGAATCTGCTCATTCCAATTATCTGCCAGCCTAATCATAAAAATATCACAGTGCACACTCCATATGTCATTTTTATTGAATTCATTCAGGAGTTTCTCGATTAATCTTTTATTATTCCTTTCCAAATCCCAGGGTTCCCATAACAGGAGCTGATCAGCTAAAGCAATTCTCACACAGAGAGGAAACAGTGAGAATGGTTTTGGCTCTTGCATCCTTCAGTCACATCACCAGAATTCCCCATGGCCTTTTCTTTGAGTGCCTCCTGCCTGGAGAAGACCCTGTGCCCTCAGTGCATCAGCCCCTTGGCCCTCATCGCTGCAGAGAGGAGAGCCTGACCCCGCTAAGGACAGTGAGCAGGTAAAACCTCAGTAATACCCCATCTGAAGGAGGAGGTATGAACATTCTCATGGTGAATAGACCCAGATATAAGAGGTTCACTCCCAGCACTTTTGGGAAAACACCTGGCCCAGACCAGCAGCATTCTGGTGTTTGTACCAAACGTAGCATCAGCGGCATCAAGCAGATCCAGTGCAAGGAAAAAACAGGGCCTTTTTCAACCTGAAACCCTTGGCTTGCCTTGTCTGAGCAATCTGACCTTTCATAGCTCTAGCAATGGCATACCTACCAACAGGATTTTTCACTCCACCTCTGTTTATCTCTAAGTTAGCAGTTGCTGTGCTGCCCCATGCAGCAGAGAGGCTGTAGCACTCCTGCTCTTCCCAGCCAAAGCTTCTATACCAGCTCAATAAAAGAGGCAATAAAGGAGCTTTCCATCCCACATCTGGGATGCATCCCACCTGTGCAATTCCCTTCACCTGGGCAGAATGGGACCTAAAGGTACTGAGAGTTTCCCCAGGCCGTTGTGTTGCCAATGAAAAAAATACTACTGGGAGAACAGTAGCTAGCTTTTTGTTATCTCTAGTGTAGGATATTCCTCTCCCAGTATCTTGTTTGGCATCTTCATCACCACCTCATTAAAGCTTCAGTTCATTAATTAAATATTTAATACATTAAATGAGGTTCCTTTTGTACGGAGGAGTTGAGATCTTGTTGCTGGTGAGCGTGATGCTGTGTATCCTCCTGGGAGGCTCCAATTTGCCATACTAATTGCACGGAGACTCTTCAAAAGGCCCTGTGCTGCATCTTCAGCTGCTGAGCAAATCGTACACTGCAGCTCAGCAGGAGAGGAGCTTGAGCTGGGAAGGACACAGAGCAGCAAGCCACTCTTCTCCACAGACCCTGGCAGTCTGGAGAGATCACCCCTGTGACAGGGCACAGAGCAAGGCTGCGATCCCTAGACTGAAAACAACTCCCAGTCCTCATCTACATCGGTGTGCAGAGCGAGATGCAGCAGAGCCCGGCTTTGCTAAATCGAGGAGGAGCCTTGCTAATTAGGGCTGTTAGATGGGAACCGGTTAAAAGCTTTCTATCTGCATTTTAAAAGGTCCCACTACTGCACCAGAGATTTCTGCTCTCTTGGTTACATATATTGGAGCTGTACTACCAGTTGATTCAGTTCAGCAAAGATAGACTCTGGTAAAAGCAGAGGTGCAGAAAGGGGAAGCTGGAAAAAAGGAAAGAGGGCAAGAATCTCCCAAAGCAGATGAGCTGCTGGTGAAACAGAACCTTGGGCCAGCTGTAAAACCACATTGCTGCCTTACTCTGCCCTCATCTACACTTTTTTGTCCCCAGCCTGCTATTTGCTTCCACCTCTGTCATTGTGGTGGGAAATCAACTTTCATGTGGCTGAGCAGTGATAGAGAGGGTTGACACCTCTGGCAAGAGAGGGAGGAAAAGCTAATTATTTTTTTAACCTTTGTTCAGCCCCTTCCCCTGCCTTTCTCACACACACACATCCCTGATACCTACACAGAAAAATTATTAGCCTTACTTCTATTGATATCCACATAAAGCTAAAGATCCAAATTCCCAATGGAAACTGCAATGGTCTAAACATGTGGTTTAACCTTTAGGCCCATTTCCTAGGTTCTCAGGGTATGGAGAACAACATTATGCTGTAGTACTGTTTGAAATCCAGTAACTAAACTGCAAAGTCTGTAGACAGTAGGGATTAGGACCCCAGACTTCCAGCATCAGAAATGTGACTTTTGTAAAATAAATAAATCCTCTAGGAACAGGTGGCAGAAGGAATTGGAAGGGGCTTTGCCTCTCCATGGTAAAAGATGGCATCTACACCCGTGAGCCTTTTAAGAGGAACACCTAACTTGGAGGATTAAGTAAGGAAGCTTAAAAAGGAGTTTAAGGAGGTTATTGGGAATGAGTTTTGAGGTGAGAGGGCTGTCCAAGAAGGTGAAAATGTAGATGGATTAAGGTTTTACTCTGGGAAGGTGAGGAAAGCAGGAGGGATGGCAGAGAGACCACAAATTACAGAACAGGCTGAGGTACAGAACACCGATTAAGAAACAAGCAGGAGGCTTTAGGTTGTCTGTGTGTGGTTTGGATGTTTTTTAAAGAATGAAATCAGGCTGCTAAACAGGGCCAGCAGAGCCCAGTCTTACACAGTGATAGGAAGGGTCTTCCTTCCTGTGATGACCTGCAACCTCAAAATATGTTTGTCTGGGCTACGAGGCACTGGACCCAGACTGTTTTTCCTGCCCTGCTCTTTTGTTGCTTTTTTAGGGCTGGTTCCCCACAGATCTAGTGTGAGACATCCTCACGCACCTGGATCTTGAATAGACCCAGCAACATCAACCCCCTCTTTCCTGTTCCATTGACCAGGGGACCAAGCTAATGGAGAAGACACTCAAATCAGAGGACACAGGTCTCTGGGCAGGGCCCCATAGGTCACCCAAGGGACTGGATGTCAAGAAATCAACTTCTCAGGGCACAGGGAAGGGAGAGGACACACATGTTTCTGCTGTCACACATTTTTTGTTTCTTTTTTTATCCTTCCTTTTAATGCTGTGTTAATGAAAGGAAGCTGTAAAAAAATAGTGGGAAAAAAGGGCTGAGAGAATGAGAGAACATCAAAAATTGATGAAAGATTTGGGGGAAGACAGACGTGATCATCCTTTGGGATGGGGAAATGACCAGGTGGAATAGCAGTCTGGGACACCCAGCAGTGGGTTGCTGTGCTCAGGGGTGAGACAGAAGGGGTTGTGGACTTCATTCTGGACACCAGAATGGAAACAGACTGCTTGGACATGGAACTGCACACAGGAACAACCGTGATGAACACAACGGGTGAACAAATCCATCCACAGCTAATAAAACACCTCCATGGGGTTAGGTACCACTTGGTGCTCAATAAACAGGATTTAGTACACTGGTGGTGGACAACAATTCAAGGGCTATTTGGCCGCGGGTAAGGGCCATTAAATACAGATGTAGGAAATAAATAATGGAGAAAACAGGGTCCTCATCCAAATCATGTTGCAGTTCAGTGATGAAATCAGGGATCATGCCCAGGTCTGTTGACCTTTGATCTCCTGCTCTGCTCAGGAGATCTACATCATCTCTCACTAAAGCCAAGTGCCCAGACATGAGCAACCCTGCTGAAGTCAATGCTGTTACACTGTCATACATTTTGTAGGACTGAGAAGGAGTTGGAAGGACAGAGGGTTTTCCTAAGTAGAAAAACCAAGATGGAGAGGAAAAAGCCTCTTGCTAGGGCTAGGTCTGGATAAAGGAAAGTTTGCTCATGTAAAATTTAGAAGGAGGTAGTATCAGACCATCAGTCTTCACATTCTTCCATTTGGCCCTTTTTACAACACTAAATTCACCTGAAACCATGCATGCCTGAAAAATCTCAGTAATATCCAACCAAGCATCTATCTTTCTCCAGCTTTCTTCAGAGAACATCTCCTACGACAGTCAGAGATAAATTTTCTTCATGGAGAACACTTTCCTCCTAATTATTCTAGAGGGAACATCTCTGATGGTGCAGGTCTTTCTCAAGTAAAATCCCTGGTGTAGTAGAGTGCAAATATCTGATCATATACCCTGGCCCCATCCATATCTCATGGATATAAATTGCAAGGCCCTCTGTAGTGGGCTTAAGAATGAAATCTGACTGTCCAGGATTACAAAATGAGATGAGTTTGAAAGCAGTATCAAAATACTCCCATTACATGGAAATGAGCTGGTACTCAGATTTCTGTTTGTCAAAGTTTCTGTGAAATGTACTGTCCAAAGCCATGGTTTACTGGGGAAGTGGGCAAGCGTTTACCAAAAACATGTATATTTTCCCCACTAGTTCTTAAAAAAAAAATAAAGAAATAGATAACTTTGATGGTTCTTACTACTCTGGATTGACTCATTCTATTTGCCTGGATCTAATGTTTTTCATGCTCTTGCTGCTGAAACTGCTGCGGTGCACTAAAGCTGTAATAAGTTAGGTAAATCCCAGATTAGTCTAAAACAAGCACAAACTCCGAGTTATGAATGCTTTCCTTCTCAGACTTTTCAGCACTGGGGAGCAGGATGGTAGTCTTCTTTGTTTCAGCTCTTCTTTTCTGTAACACTGAATTGTTTTGAATGACACCCATCTGGTTTTCATACTTCAAATCACAATTCTACCTTTTCCACCCCATAAGACTCTTTTTGTTTCAAGGCTACATTCTCGTTAAGAACAGGAGGCACAATTCTCCATTGTGCAGCCCAGTGAAGGGATAGTAGTGGAGAATTTGGTTGTACAGGATTTGAAGCCCATTAGATCTCCAGCACAAAATCTTGGCTGGGGTGGGAAGCTGTGCGGGTGCTGAAATGACAGCCATGATACTTTCCCATCACCAGTCCATGCTAGCAATTTATGGAGTTTGGATGCAATTGCTGGCAATGACTTAACTGCCAGCATGGCCACAACAAATCACTTTCAGCATCATGTCAGCTTTCTGTGATTAAACTGTGAATCTGAGAAGGCCCAGCCTCATGGGATCCGTATAAAAGGGCAGACAAAGGCAGACATGAGTGCTGCCAGAGCCACGTCCAGGAGAGAAATGGATAGGGGCACGGTTCTGCACAGCCACACAACCATTCCTGGGCCCCATGACTTGGAGCATGATGTCAGACAAAGCTAATGAGGGGGAACAGACCTGTCTGAGCCCTCTCCCTCAGCCTGTGCGAGAAATTCGTGCCTGAATGTTACATAGGGAGATGCCATCTGTTTTGTCTGGGTCAAGGATATGCTGCCCTTCAACTGGGGCAAATCTAAGAAAGGAAACCGAGGCTGGTGGAGGCTAAACCCAGAAGCAGGGAGCTAGAAGAGAATGATTTTTTATCCCTGTGGATCTAGTCCAGTTGGGATCAGGTGGGAGGGTGAGGAGGACCTGCCAGCTGAAGTAATCTTGGAGGTGGAGGCTCACAGATCCTGCCCAGAGGACTGGAGTGAGGACGGGTGGGAAGCTCCTGCCAAGTAGGTCTATGCCACAAGAAGAAAGATTAACTAACAGCTGAGGAGCTGACAGCAACAGCAACAGCCAGTTCGATCAAATAACTTCCAGCATAAAGCAACAGCATTTATCAGGTCCTTACAGGCTACCCAAAACCTTAGTACCTAAATGGTTTCTACAGATGGTAGCATATCATTAAAATTAGCCCTGTGCTTGCTTGCCCAATGCACAATCTGCGGCACGTCAGCTACTCCACTGTATTAGTTACCTAAAGAAAAGGCAGAGCTGTATGAAACAGCTAGAGAACACTCCAAAACAGAAGACTGGTTTAAATAAGCCTAGTCTTCCTTTTGTGTCCATAAACACCTGCTGTGATGTTTCTGCATGTGTCCATGAAACCTCTTGCAAATCCAGAGTGGGATAAATCTTGCAAATGAACAGAAGATTAAAATTAAAGAGTAAGCAAAGGTAGTGGAAGCAGTCAAGAGTGATGTGTCCCTCTCCCTTAAACAGATAAGATGCAGCAGGCAGAAATGGGATAATTCTCATCTCAATTACACAGGCACAGCTCTGAAGACAGTCCATGATCCTTCAGAGGGCATGAGTAGGATTGGGACCAAAACCTGCCCAAAGACTGCTAAAGGTGAAACCAACTTCTATTCCTTAAATATCCCAAACCTCAAATAATATTCACAGTAACAGCAGGACCATGGTCTCAGGTAGAGGGTCCAGGAATGCCCAGATTCTTGTATCAAATCTACCCTTATCAGCAGCTCCAACACTGGGTATTAAGCTAACGAGATATGTTGCATGAATAATACGCCCAAAGTCTTTTTTGCCCATTGAACTAAAAATAGCAAATCCCACACACTCCTCTTGATTTCATTTTCATTGCATATAACAACAGCACTTCTCCCAAGGTCTACAAAAGACAGAGGCTGCACTCTTCATGACTCACCGAGCTATCATCTGGTGACTGAAGGTGTAAGACAGACCAGATGTCTGCTGGGGCTACTGTCTGCAGGGCCTGCAGAGCTGCCTGTTACCAAACCACAGGGGAAGGTGCCACCCTCTCAGACCTGCCAGGGAAATTGCGTATGTGATCATTTCCTAACCCACAGCAGTAAAAAAAAAAAAGCAGATTAGAGCTGAGTGGGGTCATTTTGATGGGCACTGCGTTGGCAAACTGCTCACACTTAACATCTGTGTGGTGTAGCTGGTTGTAAAAGGGTAGGTAACCTCCTCCATTGCTCCAGCTGGATCCAGAAAGGGATATGCACTCTGAATCAGACTAGGGCTAATCATCTTATTTCCAAAAAGAATCAGAAGCTTTCTTTTGGCATAATCCCTTAAATCTTTCAAGCTACTTTTCTGTCTCCCAGGGCACACTGCTGCCAGTTTTCAGAAGGATGCTTATGCACTCTTGCAGTGAAGAGGGAGACTTTCAAGAGAAGCCACCAGATTGTCTGCCACAGTGCTGACAGCACAGAAGTCCTCTTTCTTTCCCTGGAGTTTAGGAGGCTCAATTGAGACACTTAAACACAGTCATCCAGAGCCATGGAACAATTCCCACATGACCTAAAGCTACCACTCTGGAAGGGCACAGGTGTCCTGCTGGTCCTTGGTAATCTGCAGCAGTTTCAGATACCCGTGTGCATCTTTAGCAGGGGAAAAGGCAACTAAATTTACACAAGTGAACTGAGCTATTAGGTCAGCAACTCAGAGGTTTTTTTCTGACGACTGCTATGGCAAGGGTCAGCCAGTGGCAAAAGTTTGCAGACCATATTCAATAAACACATTTGTTATGTGAAACAATATGGCCTTGCATCTGAAAAGGTAAAAGACGCAGCTAGACACATTTGGGTATTTTCAAAAGTATTTAGGTAGCCAGCATGCAGGATTCCAACCTCTACTCAAAACGGCACCAAGGAAAACTAAAGCATCCAGTCTCCTCTGGTGACTTCCAAAATTTGAGCCCCTTACAGCATATAGCAACACAGAGCTCCAAGCAGGAGCAGAGTTTACAACCCCCAGACAGAGGCATGGCACAAATGCAGTGAAACACTAGGCACAGAAGCATACAACCATATCCTCTGCCTCTGGTGCTGCACAACACTCTGCTAAAGGTGCTGAAATACGAGTGCCTGCACAAGGGCAAGGATGGAGCCACAGCTTTCAGTACTCCACCATCAGCTCTGTCATAAATTCATAGAATGGCTTGTGTTGGAAGGGACCTTAAAGATTATCTAGTTCCAACACCCCTGCCACCTTCCACTAGACTAGGTTGCTCAAGCCCCCATCCAACTTTCCCATTGAACACTTCCAGGGATGTGGCATGGAACTTCCTGTGAGTGTGATGGGAAAAAGTTATGTCAACTCTCACCCCACCATGTAAATTTTATTTTTTTCCTAATAGTGGGACCTCAAATTTAACTCGAAACAACTCACCCTAATTTCACTCTTCCTCTTTCCTCAAATTATTGATTCCCTCTTCCAAAGCACAATGGCTTCTGTGTGCCTTCTTCGTTTTGTTAATTACTCTTACCCAGCCAGAGGTAGAGAAGGAGGAGACCAATGCTATGTGAAAGGATCTGACCCATCACCTTTTACCACAGCAATACCAAGCGACAAACGCACTTAGAAAATCCAATTAGTGGGGAATCCACAGGATGCAACTGTTCATAAGCAGCACTCATCAAATACATTGGCAAATACACATGCAAAGTGAAGGTTTGTTCAAGAGTGGATAAACATGCTGCATTGATTAGACAGGCAGCTGTTAAGAGTTTGTTTGTCTCTCTCAGATTAGTCAAACAAGAGGAGAGATAGACAAGTAGATAGGCTGACAGACAAACATATAGATAAAACTGTTCCTGCAAAAGTGCAGGTTGCATTTTCAGGGAGGTGGCTTGGGTAAAATCGATAAACCAATTTCTGGAAGCCGGAGTGCCACCCGTCATTAGGAAGAGGCTCTGAAACCACCCCATGCTTGGCTGTGAGATCTCTCTTTGTGGGTTTCAATGAGAGTGAAATTGAGTGACTTCAATAATTTCATGCCGGGTTATGGGAGGAAGGTGAGGAAGGGTGAGTTCCCAACCATCTAATAGGTCTCTAACAGCTCGATAATTGGCCCATCCTGTGGGTGATTAAGGATGAAAATAACTAATTTCCGCTCATCTTACAGACTAATCAGATCACCTCACCCCTATCATTTTCTCCTCTATTTAAAGATGCAGCCTCCTTCTTTCTGGCATCAAAGGCTAGCAGGATGCAATTATTTAAGTTAGTAAAGGAAGTAGTTCAGGCCAGGCTGGTGTTAGTGAGTTGAAGACACCGATTGGTTGCTCTGTAATAAACCTTTTACTTCGGGTTTCTGCTACAGTGCTCCAGCTCGTGTGCAGCATAGGAATCCTGCTACCAGATCCCAGTGTTCTGCCCTGGAAATAGAGAGGGTTGGGCTCAGACCTTGGACCCAAATCTGAATGTTACAACACTTGGGCATCATCCCCAGCTTTGGCTTCCTGGCCATGCTTTCAAGAGTTTGTATGGCTGGTGATTTCTTTTTAGAAAGGCCAACTTTCAGCACTACTGCTAGCACAAAAAAAATCTGTATACAGCAGATTACATACAAGGTGCACATCCTGTGTGGTTCCACTGAGGCTTCTTGGCCACCAGGAACAGGCAAGAGGCCACAAATATGAAATTAAGGGCTGGACAAATTGCACTGTGGAGTGGGGGTCTCATTTTGCCCCTTGCCTTGAAGCTGTGTTCCAACCCCGATTGTGTCATTTCCTGCATGGCTCAATGCAGCACTAAACATTTTGTCCCAGTTCAAGCCAATCCTTGTCTAGATTCATGGCTGTGCCTTGACAAACCCCTTAGGGAGGCTCACAAACATTAGTTCCTCGTGTCCCACCTGTGTACATAGGTCTGAAGAAGTGTTCTGGTTTATATGGGCAGAGATCTCCTGGTTTAGTTCTAAACTGTGTGCTGGCAGTACTGGCAGGAAGGGCACAAGTGGTGGGAACATTGGTGTGACAAGTCTCCTGGACTAGTCCTCACTATGAAAGAAGCAGTGAGGTCCTTCTTCAGTAGAAATATTTGGACTGTCTTTCACTACAGGCTGCT
The DNA here is from genome assembly GCA_013398615.1 of Brachypodius melanocephalos. NCBI lineage: Eukaryota > Metazoa > Chordata > Aves > Passeriformes > Pycnonotidae > Brachypodius > Brachypodius melanocephalos. Next base: position 3,349,491 of record VZSR01001342.1, read on the forward strand.
GTGAAAAACTCCTGGAGACCTCAGAGAAACACAGGGAAAGCCTCCAAGCTCATGTCTCTGTCCCCAGAAGAGAAGTTTGCAGTACACTGCTTTAAATCATAAGTTTCATTCTCCAGATTCCTCTGCAGTATGCCCTGTAGTCTCAAAAGATTACATTATGGCATAACCCATGCCACCATGGAATAAAAAAGTAAGATTTTTCCTGAGAGAGAAGAATAGAGAAAAAATAGAATCTGGTTAGCAGAGATTTCTTCCATCATGTCTGCCATTCTGGGTACCAAACATACTCTTCTACAAGTCTGCAATGAGCAGACTATGGTTTATACAGGAAACTCAAGCACAGCTTTGTCAATACCACGAGTCTCTATCAAGAGACCAGAGATCAAGACGATGGAACGGAGACCGAGACCTTAGTGGTGGCCTTGGCACTGCCCTTGCTTTGCACTGAGCAATTAAGCAGTATTCACAGATGGAGAACTCCAGTCCTGGAATTGAACTGGGTCAGTTCACTGGCACATTCCTGATTATTTCAAAAGAAGTCCAGTGTCAAGCCCTATTTCCCTGAATGTAGCAGAAACCATAACGAACAGCAGTTTTCTCCCTCATTATTTTCAGGTCTACTTCTCCAGTTAGTCCTGTGTCCCACGCATCTTATCTACCTGCTTGCTTTCAGTGACACATTTCCAGCTTCTTCCCTCGCTTCATTTCATCCATGCTTTTGCTGCTATTATCCTGGAAACCTCTTGGCCCTCATAATTTTTGCCTCATGCCTTAAGCAGCAGCCTTTTCGTCATCTCCAAGAATGGACAGCTTCATTTTGCCCGGAAGGAAAGATCCAAATCTCAGTTACTGACTTTCATCATGTCTCTGCCAAGAAGGATGTCACTGCTGCGGCTTTTTGATAGGACTCCTTTTTCAGGCACATCCTTCATTGCTTCTGCTGTGGAACTAAAGTCATCCGTTCCCAGAAGAAAGCCATTGATGCACTCTTCGCGCTACACACACTCATTCAAAAAAGATGAACAAAGCTGTAGGTAAGACAAGCCAAAACATCCTACCACTCATCCCACTCTCATCAAAAGCACATCTTTGTTCAGAACATAATGATCCCATAGCAGAAATAGCTGCTATTATTCCTTATCATCACAGCTTCCCAATTTCTCATCAAATGTACCCCATCTCCAGCCACCATATGCAGCCTGGGCAGGCTGCCAGCTCATTTTGTGTCTGCTGCTCTGCAATGCTGGGATCTGCAATCAGGAGCAGGCCTGGTAGCTCATGGCAAGCAGGCCTTGCAAGGACATCTCCCAGTGCCTTGAATTTCAGTCTGGGCTCCTTTGTGTTTGCTAACACCCTCCGACAGCCCAGCAGCAAAGATGATGGAGCACCAGTCACTTGCAAGACAGGGCCTGAAGGCTGGATTCAGCTTTACCAAGGCTTCAGTGCCCATTACAGTGTGTAAAAACATTCCTGGGTGATCTCTGGGCAATCATTTCAGAGGTTCAGGGAAGCGTAGTTACAGGGATGTGGAGCTGTCACAATCTGAATGAGTGAGATTTTAAGTTTCTCAGCTGAAACATGTGGCAAAAGTAAACCTCAAAACTACAGCTCAGAGAAGTGAACCCTCCTGCATCTCTCAAGGGCTCCCATGTCTCCTTGTCAGAGGAAAGGCCACTGCCATTAATTGCTTCACTGCTGGCTTCCAGAAGGAGAAAGCAAAACACCTTATTGAGAACTACAGTGAGGACCTCATCTTGGCATTTCAGCGTGGTGTTTTCAGCTTATTGGTGAGGCTTGGTAAAACATTCCCATTTTCATTCCTTTTGGTTCTATCCTTGCCTGCAGAATTCGCATGAGGTTGAAAGGAGACCACAAACCCACGAAATAATGAAAGGGGGTCCGTTTGACAAACTAAGGCAAACAGAGTAAACTGTAATAACCAATATTTTGCTCTATGAAATGTGAGCCTTTTTCTCCCCTCTTTCCAGCTTGTGGAAGAACCCTGTGCAAATGGCAATTTCCCTTATATCTGTAAGCTATTAGAATTTATATACTGTTATATGACAGATATACTATTTTGTCACATGTTTTGGTGGTAGAGTGACTCCAAATATTCAGTTTGTGAGCTGCAGTGCTTAGTCCCAGTTGGCCACACTTGGTAACTTCCTGCTTATCCACTATCCTGCTGATAAGCATTTCCAGTGTGAAGACCTACTTGTCAGGTTTTCAACTAAATTCTCTTAATTTCAAACTCCTTCTCAGAGACCTCAAGTTAAGTGAGTTAGCAGTTCAGTTCCATATATCTGTAATACCTAACAGCCCTTGTGTTCCCAGACAGCACACAGGGAAGAAGAGGGTGTGGAGGAAAGGAAGGGAGCCACACACTCAATAAAGGCATTATGAGAAACTTACACAATTGTGAAATTACATTTTTTCCTTAATGGTTTGCCAAGCTCCAGGATGGAGCCAGCAGCAAGATAAGAAGTGCAGAGTCTTACATACTTTCAGGTTTCCTTGCAAGTATCTCATATGGCTCCGGTCACGCATTCAGTATGCATTTGAGTATGTGCTTAGAATTAATTATTCCCAATGCCCAGAAGGCTACTCCCGCTTTTCCAGAGAGGCCTATTCTAAAGTTTTCAGCACATACATAAAGAAACCCAGGCTTACACACGTGACTGAATAAAGGCAGGATGCTGATTGAGGTCTTCACTAGCAATTATGTGTGTGTAGGCACAGATGTGTAAGCAGGATGCATGGCTCAACTTACCTGCTCCACTGCACATTCCCCCAGCAGTTTTCACTGCAGCTGGGCTTGCATCCCTTCTCCAGCACAACGTGCCACACTCGCTCACAGAATTGATCTGCCCTGAAAACCACTTCTCTCACATTTCTAAATCTCTTGGCGTAAAACCTGTTATTCTCTTGACATTAGGCTATTCAATACCTGTCACTTCCCCCCTTCAAAAAAAAAAAATTGACTTCCGAGTGACATTATATGATAAGCAGTTATATACTGAGACTTCTAACCAGATGGAGCCCTTCCATCACTAGAGGCAACACGGAGCACGTGGGATAAATGCTCGCCGTCACAGGGTCCCTCTGCTTGCTGCCTCACATAAGGAGCTGCTCCTTGCTCTCCAAGCCACGCTGTTTGAACCCACTCTGCAGCTCTGAGGAACAGCCTCTCTACATGAATATCTGCAGTGGTCCCAGTGCCAGGAAGGCTGGTGCACTCTAGGTTATATTTGCAAACAGATTCAAACCTTAGTTTTTCTTTGCTACTCCATTTTACCAGTTCATACCTCCTATCTCAGCATTTATGCTTGACATCGATCTAGTGCAGCAACTTTTGGGGTTAGAGCAGCACCTCACAGACTGTTCCAAACCTGGAAATGTGTCCATGGTGTATCTTACCCTGAGGAAAACCTAGTCTCTTTCCAAGCAATGATGATGTAGATCATTCAACACTACCAAAAAATGCCTCCAGAATGCAAAGCAGTACAGAACCATGGTACACATGAATTTGGATTGAAAGCAAAGCAGAGTTAGTACCTCACTGAAAGCAAAGAGCAAACTGCAGAGGGAGACTGGGTATGGCCAAGACACCAGGACTCAGTACCTATTTTTGATTCACTACCTATTTTTCTGGTTAGTAGGTCCAAGATCTCAGTCATGCTTTGCAGCTGATTGCAGGTATTTCTGTGAGCCTAGTGCCCTGCTCCGTTGTGCCAGGACAGAGCACTTCTGGTTAGGACTCATCTGAGTCACCCAAATTCCCTCACCATCTTGCGTTTTCATGGGAGTTGCAGAACCCCTCAAAAGTGAGTAGTAACTAATATTATTATTAATATAAAGCACTGAAAATAAGGAAAAGAAACTCATGCTTTCAGCATCTTAGAGTTTCCTGGGTTGTAAAAACAGCCCACCCTGCCAGCAGTTTGTCATGGAGCTTAGTTCTGCCATAAAATGCTAATCAGCCTGAACAGTCACGTCCCCCCTGCACCATATCTTTTTATGAGCACATTAACATGGTCGTTAGGAAGAGGGGACTCATATGGACACAAACACGCACCACAATCGTTTATTTCCCCCTTAGACTTCATCCTGAGTGACTCTAATTCATTAGCAGGAAGCAGTTTTCCTTCCACTCCTTCGAGGTGGTTTCTGGTTTCCAGAAACCCAGACATGCCCAGACTACCAAACTGTTGTGTCCCCATAGTGCATCATTTATTCCCTAAGACAGATGTCACAGGAGCAGGTGGAGCCATCTCCTCTGCGAGGAAGAACACTCATGCTTTCTGGAACCTTCTTGAGGAGCCATGTTGTTGAAATTAAATACAAAGGAGAAGGTTAAAAGTTATCAATTCACCGAATCACTAGAGCATAGTAGAGGAAAAACAAAAGAATTTATGAAGAATGAGAGAATAACAAAACCTGTAGGAACCAAAAGCCATGATCTGAGAAGTAAGAACAGGAGGATGCTATGAATCAAACTACAAAGCCAAAGAACCATTTAGCTTGAACTTTGTGATCATTAGCACAGTAAAGTGCCCATACATAAGCTATGATCATCCCTTACTCATAAAAGCCCCTTCCTCTTAGAGCATGCACAGTAAAATAAATGTGCACTGTATCTTTAAACCAAGAGGAGAGAATGAAAAGCCAATTACTATAGCTTTAGATTGTTAGGCATACAGGAAATGGCAGGTTTTTTATTGTTCATAGAGTATAAAAATGAGCACCTGGCATACTGAAGGGGTGCTAGCTTTGTGGATTTAACACCTATCACCCATCTCTGCACAGACATGAAATAGAATCAAATATCTCTACTCTGTGTGTGGATTGGTTTCTTGCACACAGGGTTAAAGAACCTTGTGCTAGGGACAACAGTGTCACGTGGATCACTAGATGCAGCTACTTTTTGTTTGGAGTAAGGGCCTGTCAAAGATTTGATAAAAGTTCTTCCCTCAGATGCCAAAAACGATCCCTCTGTATGTGATATAAAGATAGAGCTGGGAATAAAGTTGGGTGATTCAGATAGAGAGATACAGGTCAGTGCCACTCAAACTGAGAGAGAGCTAAAGCCAATTTTAGGAGCAGATAGCCAATCTCTAGAGGGCACCTTCAAACACACAGGCAGTGTGAGATGCACGGTAAAGGAGAGCAAATACCCCAGAGCAGAGAACACAAGGACATTGGTCTTGAGGGTGTAACCCCCTAGGTGCCAGGGAAAAGGAAGACCCCCATCTCTGCACTCATGGCACCCACAGCCAAAGCATTAAGACAGGTCCAGGGTGTGACTGCATCCTGCCTGCTTAGTCCCCTTCTTGCCAGATTCCATCCGCTTGGGCCTAAACAAGAATAAGGCAGTAGCAGCTTTAGTGCAAATGATTTCTTTTTTCCCAAATTCTTTCTTTTTCCCCTATCAGTGAATTGTCCCCTCTTTCCATCTCCTATTCATTCCCTATCTCACTGTATGCAAACCACAATCCCCCTTTTCTTCTTTCTGCTTTATTTTCCTGAACACTCATTAACTACTCACAAAGGACCGTGCCTGGCAGATCGGAGCTGCAATTATCTCCTGGTTCTGACCCGTGTTCAGCGGTCAGAGATTAGCATCAGCAATAATAATGGAGTGTGAGATGCAGGCAGCTGCATGCTGGGGATTTGACAAGTGTCCAGGCTGCTGGAGCCAACGTGAGGGGAAGGGAATCCACACAGGGGACTGTGTCCTCGGGAAGGTGGATGTGGACATTCCGGTTTTTCCAACACATCCTTCATGCCTATTCAAGAAAGATGATCGGCTTGTCCTCTGGTATTCCAACTGTAAATCCCATCCAACTCCCCCTCATTCTGATGCACCCATGAACCTAAGGGAGGTGGAGGCCAATTCTGGTACAGTTACCCTCCTGACTTCAAACTTCACTTTTTTTTTTTTTTTTTCATTTTCAAAGTGCAAAACCCACCAAGAAAATGGAACTCCAAATCATACACGTTTACCAAGGAAGTTCATCCCAGACTGGTAAAATAAACATTCCTGCCTTTTCCCACCCCCAGTAAAGGATAGGAGAAAGGTTTTACTTTCCTGACTTTTTGAATGCCTTCCCAGTCAGGCCACCATGCAACTCTCATGCTTTCTGTCCACACACTCGTCTCTTTAAGGCATCCATCCATCTCAGTCCACCACACTGTAATTAAGATTCCACAACAGGCTTTGGTTGGGCCTCCTTCTCATCTCTCTCAGCTTTTCAACAGCTTTGTTTTCTAAAATCTGTGGCTTTGTTTGTATATGAGTTTATTATTTCTTGTTTTCAGTTACTGCAAACAGCCTCTGACAAACAGGTAAGTCCTGTAATAAGCTTGGGAAAATCATTGATCTTTGGCTCAGTCTTATCTCCTCTATCCATCAATACTATTAGGGCTGTCTCGATGTCACTTCCTTGGCTGAACCTTCAACACAGCAAGCCCAGGCTGTCAAAACTTTCCAGGCAATGTTGGAATTTCCTTGTCACTTAACATCTTCTGGATACGACCTTTGTTTTTCCCTTCCTCAAATGGGAAATATTGTAGACAAGATTCCTCAGTTTGAGGATGTATGAGTTCAGGATAAAACTTAGTCTGTTTATCTATCTGGCAATGCTATTATAAGTTTAGCTGATAGGCAGAAAAAAAACCCCAAACCCAACCAACCAAGTAAAAAAGCCCCACAAACACAACAGAAAATAATAGATTACAAGTACAGCTATTAAGAGAGTGGCTATGAACTTTGCTCATACCTGTTTCCAGTTAAGGTGCTTGATCCGCTCCTGGCCTGATTCAAAATATCCAGACTTTTAGAAAACAGGAAGAGAATTCTCATCAGTACAAACTCTCTTCAAAAGATGACTTCAAATTCATCCTGCTTCTGGTTATCTTAGAAACAGCATGAGAACAGACCCTATCAGAGCATATCACTGCTCCCTGAATCTGGTATCTGCAGACACCTGGACATTTGGAAGTGCAGTGATAATGAAAAAGAAAAAAAAAAAAAAAGAAATTAATTGAAACTTTCGGAGCCTCGAAAGCTGTTCAGCTTGAGATTTGGAGAAAGTTCAAATTTGATTTGCATTGTAGCTGATTAACCTTGTTCACCCTAAAAATATCCCTTAGTATATTTTCTCAGTTACAAGACGTCTGAAAAAACGACAGAAAGAAAATGCTAGGAAACAATTGCTTCAGTTGATAAGATGTTTGCAGTTCAAGTGGTTTCACTCCAACTTTTGTAGTTTAAATATAATTTTTTTTTTTTACCTGCACAAAAATTTTCAGCAATTAACTTTAGATTTCTGTAGGCAAGTATTTACAGCAGGAGCTGCTACCTGCTAGTTTCCCTTAAGTATTATGTGTTAGATGACCAATCACAATAACAGACTGAGTGAAGACAGAAAGAGCTATGCAGGGGAAAAAAATGAAGGGAGGGGGAGAGTAGTAAAGCAGCAGCATTCTATTTTTCTAAACACAGAATATGAGTTGAACAATGACAAGGTTGCAATCAATTCCAGTCTGCCCATTTCAAAGGCAAAACAGGTTCAAGTAGATTTGTAGCGACATCCACAGTTTTCACTTGGAGGACACCTGGCTCAGGCCAACCATGGATAGATTTTCTCACATAAACCCTTTTTAACAGCTATAGTGAAATCATTAATTGATCATTTATCACCTCCCTGGAAATGAATAAATTCCCACATCTGCTCTCACCCTTGCTGTTCAGAAGAGCACAGGATTTTGTCACTGAATGGACTAGGCAGATAACCCCAGACTTTCACATATATGCAGCCTTCTAGTTATATTAAGTTCAAGGCATTCTTCTCCTGCTGAGTGCATGTCCGAACTCCCACAAATTAGTTATTCCCATTTAGTATGTGCACAGACAATGTTGCTTTGCAGGGCTGTCGATCCAGCGTGAAACTCACTTTGGAAAAGTGTTTTTAAAGAGAATATCTGCATGAGGGAGGGAGGAGGTAGAGGAAATAAATCTCCTGGTACTTTTGTCCATTATTTAAGGCAACTGTTATTTTCTCTCTCATTTTTGCTTTCAAATTTGATATCTAAGAGACAAGATTTCTTCTACTAGGCGTCACTGGGGGAAACAGAGCGTGCAATCTGTTTCAGAGAATGCTTTATTCCAGCATTTCAGGCAGGAGAAAGGTCCAGAGGAGATGAAAGAAGCAGCAACCAGGAACCTGAAGAGCTGAAATGCAGCTCTGGTCTATGCTTGTTCAAACTTCACACGAGCCACTTCTTTGGGTGCCTCTGTATGACATAATAGCGGCATCTTGGTTTGTATCAAAAATAGTGTGGCCAGCAGGACCAGGGCAGGGATCATCCCCCTGTGCTCGGCACTGGTGAGGCCACACCTCAAGTGCTGTGTCCAGTTCTGGGCCCCTCACTACAAGAAGGACATTGAGGTGCTGGAGCATGTCCAGAGACAGGCAACAGAGCTAGGGAAGGGTCTGGAACATCAGTCTGATGAGGAGCAGCTGAGGGAGCTGGGGGTGTTGAGCCTGGAGAAAAGGAGGCTCAGGGGTGACCTTATCACTCTCAGCAACTCCCTGAAAGGAGGCTGTGGTGAAGTTTCAGCTGGCCTTTTCTCTTGGGCAACCAGTGGCATCAGATGAGAGAAATGACTAGATGTAGCATTTAGTGCCGTGGTCTAGCTGGCAAGGTAGTAGTTGGTGAAAGATTTGGAGCTCCTTTCCAACCTAAATTATTCTGGGCATATACCTTGTATAACACTACCAAATACAGAATGCAAGGAAGAGAAAACTAGTAAGTGGGGTCTGTTAATGGGATAAAATCTATCAGGGCTCCTCCTACCAAGCACCATTACAGAAAGCCACCATGATGAGCATCTGACCAATGCATTCAGGCCCCCACGTCTCTGAAGCGGTCCTGTGGTTCATCACTAACTGCTCTGCTGTCAGGGCTCACCAGGTTGCAAGAAACAAACATTAATGAAGCTGCAGTGCCTGACTGTATCCATCAGTTTCTTCCAGAAGCTAACAGCCATGTTCCTCCCAGGGCTTTAGGTCATGCTCAACACAGCTGTCTTTACTGAAAAATCAGTCTTGGCTCAGATCTGACCTTGAGATTCCTGAGTCTGTCCTTATGATACTTGATGCACCCTCATAAGTGAACTTTGCAACTCCTTCTGTCCCTAATGGCCTAACAATGAACCAAACAAATACCTGCTACTTGGTGCATTTCCTTTTTTAAGACCAGCAGTTTGCCAAGGGTAACTCACACACTATAGACAAGGCCATCAGATAAATACAGAGTGCATAATAACCTGGCATGCCTTTATGAGACCAGGAAATACCAGTATATCATGGGATTTCAGGCAGGGAGTACAGCATCAGCAAGCTGGAGGGGAGAACATTATTAACAAAGCACTTTCTCTGAGCTTCTTGATAACTTTGGATGAGGTAAGCCAGGTCTGGAGGATATGTTAACTTTGTGCATTCACAGAATGGGCAAGCCTTGTGACTGTTAATGGCTTTGTTAAATCATTTCTCTCAGTGAGTCTGTCGGTAATAAAGGATTGCTGCAGCTACCCTCATTTTTTAAGCTGCTTTGAGTTTTGCACATGGAAAGTATTAAGTGCTGGCATTACATCTGTAAAATTAAGGCCCTAAAAAGGTCAAAGTCATCAGCTTAATTTCTGCAAAGACGATTGAGCAACACTGGGATCTCAGCATATCTGATTAGTTATACCTTACAGTTTTTGCTGTTGTCTGCTCTTCTGTATTTGACTGTGTTTTCTCTCCCAAAGATTTGTGGAGGCTTTAAGTTAATTTTGTGGTAGCATAAGGTACCAGACTGACAAACTGCAAGATTAAAAGGATCCTACGTGTTTAGATCTGCAAGCAATATCTGCACCAGCTACTCTATCCATTATCCCATCTCCCTTTCCCACACTCCCTTCCTACCCTAAAATAACCCCAGCAATTAAACTGAGAAAGGAAGAAAAACTGCAATCTCTGTGTCCCATTCTGTCCCAGCCCTCTCTGGCTTACTGCCCAACAGGAAGACTATTTATACCAATTCTTTTTTCAGGAGGAAGATGAAGGGCTCTGCTATATCTCATCTGCCCATCTGATGGGCAACTAATCAGCTGCCAAATCATAATGATTTTTAGGAGTGGAGCAGGGTCAGAAGCCAGAGGTGAGAAGCAATAAACACCCTGCCAGTTTGCATACATGCAGTCCCCTGAGATTGAGCTGTGGAGGGCAACAAGTAGCATCCACCAAAGCAAGCATGAACAATGACAAATGTGAACCAGTCTCTGTTTGGATCATCAGCCCTCTTTCTCCAAGCCACAGAATGGCTTGGACTGGAAAGGACCTTAAAGACCTCTTACTTCCACGTCCCTACCACAGACAGGGACACCTTCCACTAAACCAGGTTGGAAATATTTTGCTGTTTGAAGGAAGCAAAGATGTTCTGGTTGTTCAAGGAAGGAGACAACATCACTCCAGCACACTGCCACTGAGCCACCCCAGCCTTAGAGGAAGAAGCAAACAGTCAGCCAAGCCTTTTTGGTTTGCTACAATTCCAATACCAATAACTTTTTTCAGAGTTTGCTAACCCTAAACTCTTCAAGATTTCTATGGACTCTGCCACCTTGGAAATCCCAAATTCATTTGATCAGTACAGAGACTCCTTCTGTTATTTATCACATGGAAAAACATTGCTCTGCAGGACCATCAATCCAGCCTGAAATCCAACATGCTGAAAGAAAGGAAAATCTGCATGGTGAAAACCAAAGGCAAAACCAAAAACCTCCCAAAGACAGTTGACACCAGGGGAAATAAAGATATGGTTGTTCTATCTCAAGGAAAGGGAAAAGGGTTATTTATAGTGAGCAGAGGAGGGGAGAAATAAACCTGCTGGCGAACTGGTTCTACCAAAAGTATTCAAAGGTAGGTTTCAGAGCAAAATGAAAAAAAGTCAAGTAAAATGAAGAATGCCTCTGTATAAACCTTCAGAGGTGTTTCGGGCTCTCTCCAAATGCAGGTGGAAACCACTCAGATGTGATTTACATGGGTTTAGATTTCCCCTTCGCTGCCAGCAGAAGGACTAGAAATGGACAGAGCCCTCTATTTCAGTACCAAATTTATCAGAAAGCGTGTTTTCAACAACCAGGGGGGCCATATAACCAGTTCATCCACCTTCACACTCCTTTTATCAATGTAGAACTTCTCTCCTGGGGCCCACTGACTCTCTTTCTTCAAATCCAGTTTCAAAGTACATTTCTCCTTGAAGTTTCTTAAGAAGTTAAAGTCTTTCTTCTTCAACAATTGTGACAAAAATAGCCTGATATGGAAAAATCCCACCCACACATAAACATCTAAGAGCTATTCTAATGTATATCATATTTTTCAGAAAGAAGGAGGGGTAATCATGTCTTACTTCACTTGTCTCACTGCTGGCTCCACAGGCTTCTGCAGAAAGACTTTTCTATCCATGGCTGATGGAGTTTAAACCTCTTTCAAAGAGAAGGACACAGGAACAGAAGGCCCTCTAGATCCTGCCATCTGACAGAAGAGAACAATCCTTTGACAAGGACAGCTACAGCAACACTTCACAGGGTGGTTCAGGGCGAGGGGTTCAGACCTAGACATCTGAACTGCAGACCTTTAGAGTCATGGTAGATGAAGGTCAGCCTCTCTCTCCCACAAAAAATGTTGCCAGCTTGCAAAAAAAACCAAAAAACCCCACCACTGACACCACCAAAACAACAACAACAACAAAAAAACCCACCCCCAAAAACACAACAACAAAAAAACCCAGAATAACTCCATGGTCTCAGGGACAAAGTTCATTTGAGGAACCCAATTTCACCAACACTCAGACTACAGCTTTTTTGATCCTGAAGCACCACTGTAGCAGCAAACTACCTTGAGTTAGGCTAAATGCCTAATTTTCCTTCTCAGAAAACTGAACTGTGCTTGCTGACATTGACTAAAAAAAAGAAGAAAAAAGAATAAGAAATCCCTATTTTGCACTGTTCTGAGAGAAGTTAGTAGGCTTCTTAAGGATTACTTTGCACATCTTTGCCCATCACGTAAAATACTGTTCATACTAGCATCTGCACAGAGCAAACAATGAAAAATTAAAGGAAGTTTAAGTAACAAGATGGATCTTGTGGAAAGCTGGAGAACCTCAGCAATTTCTAATACATTTGGAGAACTTCATTCGAGAGAAAAAGGAATCTGTGACCTGCAATTCACCTATACTTGTCTCTTTTCTTGCTGTGACTTCAGCTTGATGATACTGTGGGAATTCTGTTTTACTGATCTTCCCTTGAAGGGGTCATTTGACTCAAAAGATCAAACTTGCTTCCCCACCAAAAAACAGCCTCTATGTAGGGACAGATGCCTTTGCCCTGTTGATGAAACAACCATTAGCTGGATCAGATTGTAGATAGCTTATTTTAATTTTTTTTTTTTAAAGAGGAAAGAATTTGACATCTCATATATGTAAGTTTCTAATTAAAGAAAGCTGCTAATTAAAGTCAATTAGAACCTGACTGACCCATAATCATAATAAAATACTTGCAGCAGAACCAAACTGTCCCTGCAAAAAGGGGATTTTGTATTTCTGCATAGAATTCATGGGGAGAAGAGAGGAGAGTTGAGGGAAGCTCCCCACTGTGCAGATGTTTTCCTGAAATTGTTCAAACAGGTACATCTGGATGGCATAAAATCTGACAAGGGAATTCAGCTGTATAGGTTTTTCACCTGTCTGCATATTCTGCTGGATGTGAGATTTCACCTGTGAGCATCTCTCTCACCTACCATGTCACAAAATGACAATGGGCATCTCACAGAGATTTGTCTCCTAAACACCCTTCTATTGTTTATAGAATTATCTACTTTTCAGTTATTGAGCAAGCCTCCACAGCTTCCAACCACCCATCCTCCTGGACAAAAGTCTCTTCAGAGCAGCTGTGGACATGCACTGATCCCTGTCTTTTGGAAGCAGCAGGACCACAAAAAGCCATGCCCTGTGCTGGTGCCATCTGTACCCTTAGACAGGAGACTATGGCTATGGCTTCTGTTTTAGTACTGGCCAGAATGGCACACATGCTTTTAACTTCATGTCAAAATATGCTTAAATTGAGGCTCTGAAGAGAAAAGGCAGGATGCCTCTTCTTTTTCAAGGCAGCTGGACACCAGTTTACAGGAGAAGCAGGGCACAAACCAGGCTCTCTTAAACCCTGAGCTGACATACTAAATGCAGGGCTGCTTTTTTTCCCTCTACTGCTTACTTCAGTTTCTCCTTGTGTTGTTGCTATTCTAGTTACAGAGAAGGAAAAACAGTACCTGAAAATTTGCATCTGCATCAACACCAACCCAGCCTCCTTGTAGGGATCCATGCACCCATATTCTTCATTTATCTTCATTTCACACTGTCGTTCCTGCCAGCTACATTGTCTCTGCCAAAAAGCTTTTGGAAAGAGGAAGTGTCATGAGAACCACTGCAATTATAGATCCAACCTACACCAGCTGGGTCAGGGCAGCCACTTCAAAAACTTTTTTTGTGGCTAGGACCACATGTTCATATACATATATCTCTATTTTCACACGTGTCTGTTTTTTTACTTCTCTTCATCAAGCAAAAGCCACCACCATGCTCTGCAAATTTACAACAGTTTGTGCCACCAAACTCTAGATCTTTGCATAAATATGATGTTTGCAGCAGACTGAAAACAGGCATGCTGTGTAAATGCTGACTTGATGGCACGGGTGCATTTTGGAGCAGTGAACTCTGTGCAGGGAGATCATACAAAGCAATCCTCAGTAAGCCTGTGAAATTGCACCGATGTGTAACACATACAAATGTGGTGCATAAGGTAAAGGGGATCCTGATGAACTCTAGGAAGAGCTGAGATTTGACAGAGCATCTTCACAGGGATGGCTGTAAGCAGCCACTTAAACTTAGGGTTTCAGCTGCTCCTTTCTAGGAGACCCAGCTTAAAAAAATAAACTATTCCCTAGCTGTGTGTGTTTACCTCCACTGCCTAACAGGATGAACTGTATTAGTTTAACTTTTAATCTACCACCCTGTTCCTCTCCACATGATCCCACTAACTGGCTGCTCCAGAGTGGCAGAAAGGGCAGCTCAGAGGGTGAGAAATGCTTAAAGCTCTCATGCCTTCTCTGTACACAAGGACAGCCAAACAGCCCTGGGAAGTCTCAACTCTGTTTTCTCTTTTGCCTGTGCCTACAGGTACCTCACTGTGAGAGCAACGAGAGTGCAACAGGAAATGCAATAGGTACAGTTCACAACTTGAGCAGAGGCCAAAAGGAGCCAGTGAGGCAGAAGGAAAGGGTGGGGGAAACAGACCATGGCCACTCCAGGGTCAGCCTGTTCCCCAAACCATTCCACATCTCCTAAGCAGTGAACAAACCTTGAGCTGGTTCTGGTCTGCTGACCTGGAACATCTCAGGGGCATTCTTCTGGAGCTTGCTCTTGTGTGTACACTGACTTTCTACAGCATTATGCAGGCTTGCTGTGCAAAACCCTCCTGGATTCCATCATAAAATAGAAATTCATGGATGAAAAGAAAAAAAAAAAACCCTCCAATCCTTTCAAAAGGAGACAGAGCTTGATTTATGGCTTTGTATCTCACCAGTGCTAGCTCAGTTGGGAGATTCAGGATTTCTGCAAGGAGAAGGTTGTTTTGAAACCTCCTGAACTTTTCTGAGCCAGAAGGTGGTCTGAACATAAGGCTTTTTTTTTACTTTTTCTTCTTTTTTCTCTCTCATTTATTTGGTGCACTCTGTGACAATCCCCCAGTGAGACATTTGCTAGCCAGCAGAAGCAGAGATTCAGTCTCCCTGCATCAGTGCAGGATACAAACAGCAGTATCTACCTGCTTGGGAGGCTGGGTCAGGGCAGGCTGGGTGGACCTGTCACAACAAAAGCGATTTGTCAGACATGCAATGGCTTGAGGGTGCAGCAGCTTCACCTTTGCAGTAACCTGCCCCCGCTAAGTGTGCCCTGGGAGATGAGCAGTGCAGACTGCACAGCTGGACCTAGACCTGGCCTGTACAGACAGCACAGAGACACTCCAAGGCAGGTAAAGCAGGACTAGAGCTCTGGCAGAGCACACAAGCACTTCTTGGAGGCTGGTTTGCCCACCCATGCCAACCACTGCACTCTCCTGCTATGTGAAAGGCTGGACCGAGTGTCCAGAGCACCCAAAAACATCCATATACTTTCTCCCACACATTAAACACTATGAGTTATTTTCACAGCTGGGCTGGGTTTTTTTTTTTTCCCTATTACTCCTCTGCCTGTCACATCTGCCTTCTTTGTTCCACTTCTCCAAGACCTCATGCTGCACACTTGGAGGAGAAAGGCTGCTGTGCTGTGCTGCCTTTCATTCCAACACAGCTCCCTCCCTCATACTCTGCTAACCACGCGGAGCCCTCCCACACGAGAAGCTCTCCTCAGGATACCCAGGCATTGCTCTAGGAGGTGCCCTTCACAGAGCACATACAGAGGCAGCAATGGCTGTCCTTGTGAGCATGTTGTCCTTACACTTACACTGCCCAGCCCATCTCAGCCCCTGTGCAACATCCGCACAGGTGGTCCAGTCATTCCCATCATTCTTCCAGAAATTTTGACTAACGTGACAACAGGCAGAATGTGCCTGTTACTGTCCCCTCATTCCCACAACCCTCCCTGTCTCTGTCCCTGCCAGGCACAGGTGATGTGTGGTGGTGTCAGATGACTGCTTTATATCCTCATGAGTCAAACCTTAATATCCCCTAATATTTGCTCCCAGCATGTAAGTGGTGTCTCATGTTGTTTTCTTCTGTGACCTCAACATCCAATTCCTGTTCCCCTTGGCTGATTTACTTGCAGGAATGACACCATCTGTGGCAAGATAATACCCTCTAGCAGCTCTTCAGTACATGTGGTCACTCTGATTCCTTCCACCAAAACCCCCCAGAATGCCATGAGCAACCCACAAGTTCAGCTAACACAAAAGCCTTTAACAGCAGCTCTTTTAAAACCTCCGGCTAATCCTATTAGCTCCTAGCTGCAGGTGCAAAGGGGCTGATACCTCCAGTCCTGTGCCTCCCACAGGTAGGGAGATGCTCCTGGGGCGCTCCTGCCCGCACAGGCAAGCACACAGACCTGTGCACGCACTCACCCCACGCAGCGCTCACCCGCAGTTCTGCTCGGTGTTTTGCTGGGACAGATAAGCTGCACATTCGTTGTTGTGGTGCAAAGAGAAAGCAGAGCTGCGGGTCTCCATCAGAGGCAGGCACAGGCTTTTCAGGAGAAAGCTTCAATGCGTGGCTCCGGTTTTATCTCCCGTGTCCGTTTGTCGTTGGCATCAATTGCCGGTTTGGTGGCATACCGATAGCATGATGCGATCTCTGTTGTCTCTCTCCTTTCCTCTGGGGTTAGGCACAGCTTTTTCTCATTACCTTTTTGCTGAAAAGTGTTTATCGTGGCAGATAATCTGAGAGAAAGCTGCTTCTTGAAATCATTTGTCTTTTAGCCATAGGAGTAAGAAGCGTCTCACAGTTTCAGTCTCCCCTGTCAGTTAAGAGAGTCATTCTTCTTTCTTATACTACTGTACTTCAGCACTGGCTATCCAACTCTAAATTGTGGTCTGTATCTTTCCATGTGTAGAAAAAAAAAAAAAACCCCAATCACACTTGGCATAAGAATTTGGGGTGTAAGAGTATTTCGGTTTTGAACCTCCAGTGCTTTAAGAACACAAGGCTAACTGGCTCAAATCAAGTGCCCCGAAGTACTGCAGTTTTTCTGTGTGTTGGTGAGAAGTGGGGAAGGAAAACAACTCTGTTCTGTAGGTAATTTTACAGGTGTCACCCTGTCATGCAGAGAAAAATGGTGAGATTAAGATTTTTTTATCTGTTGTGAAACCTGAAGATTTTTTTTTTCATTGTAAGCTGGTGATGAAAAATTGAAACTTTTATTCTTCCCCATGGAATGGAAATTCCAATTCAGAATGTTGACATTTTTGATCAAAACAAAGCTTTTTGATAATCTCAGAATCAAAGTATTTTGTTTTACAGAAGCAGCGTGAAATACTGCATTTGAAATTGTTACAACAAACCAAAACTCCCCCTAACACAACTACTTACAGGAATTGCTTCCTGGCCTGATGATGGTTCCAGGAACACAGCGAGACACGGGACTCACACGGGGCCTGCTTCAAGCTGACCAAACAAAACCCATTGCATCACCATTGCTGTCAAGTTTTTGGGACGTCTTCATTGAAGAGCAAAAGCTGGGTAGTCCTATATTGCATGGCTAAATCAGCCTCATAAAAGCCAAGTTGTTAGAGTCCATGCCAGTATGCAGAAGGTCTTCTAGCATACAGTCCCCAAGTCCCACACAGAAGCAGCAGCAGCAGCAGCATCCATGATCTGTGTTCCATTCATGGTGTGGTGGTGGAGGATCCCTGCATTCTCCAAGCAGCACATTTTTATTCTATTTTTAACCAATCAGGGTAAAACACGATCTTACTCCTACCTTGTTGGACCTATCCTAACATAAAATTGATGTGCAAAAGTAATCATAATTTCTTACAAAAATTCTATGTGTAGGACCCTATCTATTCTATCTAAGAATGCCAGCAAGGCTACATTGTTTTCATTATCTCTAGATCTTAGTTAACTTTGCAAAAGGCAATGCTACTTGAACTTTAAACTAGGCTTTAGGGCTTCTCTTACTAACTAAAACAGGCTCTTATTTGTTTAAGGCACTTAAAAGATTCTCTACTTATTTAAAACTAAACTTGCATTGCTGCCTCATGTCTGTGTGGATTTATGTATTTCAGTTTCTCTGAAGGTTTTAATTCAGCCCTCACATCTTTGAGCACCCCTGGGCCTGGGTGGATGGGGCCCAGAGGGATTTTTCATCCCGACACATTGCCTTTTGGGTGTACGGGTTTTGGGTTTACTTCATTTGTGCCTAGTGCAGAGCAGAAATGGGGCTGTTGGAAAGGCAGCCTGAGAAAGTGATGCGCCCTGTGAAAACATGGATGGAAATCTGTTCAGAACAAATCTGCATTTTATCCTGGGGGAAAAAAGGCATTTGTGAGGAACATTTTCACACAGGTCTAGTATGCATGGCACTGAGAGAGAAGAGGAACAGGAGGGGTACCCCGTGCAGATACACCCTTATACCATCTTGCTGTTGCTCCAATGACACACGTGCTTTGTTACCTTTCAAAAGCAGCCCCGCTCTGTGCCCAGGCATGGCAGAGCAGACCCACAGGACACCTCTCATGCAGCTCCCTGCTTCCATGTGCACGTCAGTCAGAGCTCACCCTGCAACAGCACAAATCCACTCTCAAGGATTCTGATGTACAAGTCAAGAGCAGGAGTAACACACCCTCTTAGCCTAATATTCTTACACATAGTCTAACATACACCCATGCTAAAGTGCATGCAGGACTTGCAACGCCTTTCCCTGTGTTTCCTCAAATTTCCCTAGGAGCAGACATGCTTACCCGTTGGTTTAATCCCAAACACACACAGCATTCAGTCCTGCCACTCACAAATCATCCCGTCTCCCTTGGGAGAGTGGATCTGGCAGCCCTGTCTCCACTGAGACAGGCTGCAGTTTGTGCCAACAAGAAGAGAAATCCCGCCAAAACCTTGAGAACAGCCCTGGGCTCATTCACATTTTTGTCTGTTCCTGAGGGAAAAGAATAATAATGATAAAAAAACTCAAACCGGCTGTGAATTTATTGACTCTCCCTTAAGAATCTCGGTGCAGTAAATTCCACCTTCATGGCGCTGGCTAATTATGCATTTATTTAACTCTGTTGCTGTGGTTTTTTTTAATGATTCTCTGCTTGTTGTTTGAAGTTCACTGTCTATTATTTGCTATAAAAACCTCTGTCATATTTTTACCTCATTATTCCTAACAAATAGTGCGTTTTCTGCCGCCCTCCCCTCTCTCTCTCTTTTCTCCCCACTCTGCCTTGCTCCCTGCCACCCTCACCTCTCCGACGAGCACTCCCCGAGTTTCAAAGACCAGCTGTTAGCATTTTGTCAACCGAGTGCTTTGGAGAAACTTCTGTCACGGGCTCCAGCACAGCAGGGGCTGCTGAATAAAATATCAGCCCTTCAAAAGGGAATTAAGGCAGGGAACAAAAGCAGCAGGGAGAGCAAGGAGGGGAGAGGCCGGCTCTGCGCTCCCCTCCCGCCCGGCAATTTGGGAGAGGGACCCTTCGGTGTCACTCCCAGACAGATGTCCGGGACAGATGTGGTGTCCAGCTACTCAATAAGAATTGCCTTTGAGATGAGGTAGAGAAGTGAAATACTCTTCTTAGGGAAGAGGTAGTGCCACACTTCAGTGTCACTTCGAGTTCAGTGACATCGAACTCGAGTGCAAGTTTCATCCACTCCCAGCTGCGACTTGCAGGATCTGACTCCACTCCCTGACTTCCTTACACTTGCCCAAGCTTTGCTATTTAAGTGGTTCTTCCAGCCCAAAAAACAGCTTTAAGACTTGCTAATATATTTTTTCCAGGTAAAACACAAATTTTCCCAAACCATGTTAAAACAGGGAAGTGGATTAATGCGCTTAGTTTCCACTGATAATTTCCAAATAACCAAACACCCTTCATTCCCATCTTCGAAAAGGAGATTTGGGCAATTACAGGCCCATCAGCCTTATCTTGATTTCTGGGAAAGTGATGGAACAAATGCTTCTGGAAACCATTTCCAAATATATTAAGGGTAAAAAAGAGAGTAATTGGAAGTAGTCAGCATGGATTTATAAAATAGACCAGTATGCCTGGCCAGCCTGGCACCCTTCACAACGAAATGACCATTTTAGAAAAGGAGGGAGGGGACTTGATGATTCTGTGATTCAGGAGTGACCTGGACAGTGGTGAAGAGAGCACTCAGCAGATTTGCAGAAGGTACAGTACTGGAGGAAGGGCTGGTGCACAAGAAGGCTGTGCTGCCACTCAGAGGGACTAAAGAATTGGGATGACAGGAATCTCAAGTTCGAAGGGAAGCACAAAGTCCTGCACCTAGGAAAGAAAACCTCATGAACCATTATGTGCTGGGGTTCAACTGGTTGGAAATCCACTTCACAAAAGAGTCTTTTGGAGTTCTGTTGCATAAATAATTGACAAGGAGCCATCAGTGTGTGTGGCAGTCAGCAGCCTCTTGTGAAGAAAAGCACTGACAACAGGTCCAGGGAGGTCATCCTTCCCCTCCTCTCTGCACTTTGGGGTGCTGTGTCTTCATCTGGGCTCCCCAATGCAATGGCATGGTGACATGGAACACTGGAGGGAGTCCAGCAGTGAGTAACTAGGATTATCAAGGACTTGGAGCACACAACACATGATAGTTGGCATTCTCTAGCCTCAATTAAGAATGGCAAGGGTGACTCTCACCACTACAAATACCTGATGGCAGGCAGCAAAGACACCGTCAGACTCTAGTTAGTGATGTCAGTGAAAGAGTAAGAGGCACAGAGTGCAAGATGAAACACACGAATTTCCCTTCAAAGACAAAGAAAGCAAAGCTTTTTATTTTTACAGTGAAGGTGGTCAAACACTAGAACAAGCTGCTCAGAGGGGCTGTGGGGTCTCTAGCCTGGCAGCTACTCCAATCCCATCTGGACACAGTCACAAGAAATGTGCTCTATTTGATCTTACCTTCAGTAGAGGAGTTAAACTAGACAAGCTCCTTCTAGCCTTAACAATTCTGTGACTGGAGATTCTCAGGTCACTGAGCACACTTTAGATGGATTTCAGAACAGTCTGACAGGAACCAGGAATCCAGAGATGTTCATTTAACCTAAAAATGGGGTGCCTCAACAAATTCAGGATGATTCCAAGTAGAATAAATCATCAAACTCATGCCTTTAAACCACCTTTGCCTTTGAACATTTTGTAGCAGATAAATGACTCAGCTTGCTCTGCTTATGTTCTGCCATTGTGCAGCACCTCTACCTGGAAGAAGAAATGTTGGCTCACCTGGAACCCTTGGCCAGTGCAGGAGAGTTTCCACAGGGAGAGATGTCTACATTTGCTGCTTCTCTTTTTCAGGTACATTGCAAAAACCCCACACCACAGGATGCCCTCTGCCTAATCAAGGAAATCAGTCGGCAAATGAAGACCTCTCGTCATCATGCAGTTTTCTGCCATCCATTGTGAAATTTTAGCTTAGGTGGTTATTAAAATGGTTTAACCAGGCCTGTGCTCTCCAAATATCTAGACTATTAATGCAGATATCCTTTCTTCATAACTTAACCAAGCTATATATATTTAAATCTGTCCTTGTAAATAAAGTCACTGCAATGTTTGATTACATTCTTGCTCTGCAATCCATTCAACCTGCCAAATATTTTGGAAGTCAGGTGTCCAAACTGCAATGCTGTGTTTTAAAAGTGGTTGCACTGGACCTGTGTGAAGATGTTCCTCCCACCTCCATGCCATGATACTTTCACACTTGAAGTATCTAACTGAAGTTCCTAAAAATTTTGGATTTATCCTTTGTTTAGCAGCTGCCTTTTATGCTTATAGCTTATATATGCTTATATAGATATAGATATAGATATAGATAGATATGCTTATAGCATCACCAGCTGCTCTTTTCCTTGGCCAAAATAAATGCTTGTTTTGATGGGATGAGTAAACTTTATATATATAAACCTGCTTCATACAGCTATGCATGTGTACATGTATATACTCCTCCTATCTTTGAAAGCCAGTTACCTGGAGCAGGACATTTCCTGAACTTATATCCAGCTCACCCAAGTGTATTAGTTAAAAACCACTTTCAAATTTCACCACGTGTCACTTTGATGTATTAAAATCAGAACAACATACTTTGAAACAACCTGTTACTTGAAATTCTAACAAATTTTCTCAGAGCTTTAAATGCAAAACAAATAATTTCACAAAGAACACAAAGGATGTGATCCCACCCTAAAACCATTGAAATTTTGTCCATTTCTCTCAAAAGACCCTTTTTTTTTAAGGGAACATGGAAAAAAATTGGTCTTCATTTTAAAGGAACATGGACCTTTTTGCAGATCTGTTTCTGTATTCAGCCTTAATCAATTACAATAACTCATATTTACTCAAATGTCATCTCACTAGTTTTTGTTTTCTGTAATGATTTGGCTCCTCATTAGTGAGTTAATACTAACTTTTCCGCCATATTCAGTGCTCTCAAATCGTTATTTGAGGTACCATGCCTTGTTTGGTGACACCCTGTCTAAGACAGACACTCACTAACTACAACTATTCCAGTGGAGAACAGGCATGACTGGAGTGCTAGAAAATACAACAATGAATAAAGATCAAGGGTGGGGCTCATTCAACAAAAGAGAAGTGATGGGGAAGGATACCACATAAAACTTCATGAAACAATTGAATTATTAAATGTTGGGTATGTCTGTGGTAAACCAAGCAAGAACCTCCAGGATAAGACTGCACCTTCTCCTGGTCCTTCGAGTCCTTCCCATTGCTTCTTTATTTATACCTGTTTTGGCACATCTATTAATTCTCTTTCATCCCTCTCAGTTATGCTGCCTTTAATGCACCTTTATTTATTTATCCCATTCTAATGTAAGAAATGCACATTATTAACCTTCGTCTTTCCAATCTCCCCTTGTTCCCCCAAAAAAGCTGGGGAAGTGCAAAGTTAGGACATTAAGAGGCAAGAGTCATAGTAAGGGATAGACTGAGAATTTCCCAGAAAGCAGTGAGGAACCAGTTCCTTGGGTAGCAAAAAAACAAAAAAAAAAAAAAAAAACAAATCAAACCAAACCAAACCAAAACTAAAAACAAAAACAACAAAAAAATCTAAAGGTCTCTGTCCTATTAAAAATCTGCAACGTGTCAGGGGCCAATTTTCACACCATTGTTTCTGATTTACCTACAAACACCAGAGCTGAAGTGCTGCACAGGGTATTTTCCTGCAAAGAGGGCCAGCTAAAGCAAGCCTGTGCATCCCAAACTGTGAGATATGCCACTGTCACTGAAGTAGCTGGCTGGGCATGCAGTGGATTCAGGCATGAGATTCTGCTCTTGGACCAGGCAGACAGTATGGACACAGAGCATTAACACACATGGCTCTGTAGCTAGGTTTACAGACTTGCTCCCTGTGAAGAGATGAGCTAAAAAATTGGGAGGTGGATCTGGATTTGGGACAGGTAAATAAACAGGAAGCTGCATTTCCTCCTTAAAGAGATAAGCCTGGCACTAGGGGACATACAAACATCAAGGCAATCCACACCACTGCCAATGGATCTTTTTGCTGCAGAGCTTTAACACCCTAATGGGCAACACAAGAGTGAAAATACCATATATTACCTCTGCCTATGGTCTAACAGTACTTTTCAGCTTGATCCTTGGAGCTGTGGTACAAACTGTTTCAGGGGGAAATCTGAAATAGACGATTTTGAGAATGAGGTTTATTACCAGTGGTGCCCAATTCACCCCATCAGAATCGAATACCACTTCTGGCATGAACATATCCACAGTGCCCACAAAGGGAAAGAGCCTCAAAATTGCCACTCTAATGAGTACACTTAAATTGCTGATCAGGTTGGGATTCAGAAAGCTAAAATTTCAATTCCAAAACATAGCCTGAGGCCACAGTATGTCTGAAGCACAGGTTTGACAGAAGGGGCTCTCATAGTGCTTCACTGACTAATGAGATTAAAGGGTTTTCATTAAATCAGTTGTAGTTATAAGGCTCTCCCCTTATTGCACTTGCATCTTAAAAAGGTAGAATGGTACTGGTACGATTTGATACATTTGTCTTGGAAAAGATTAGCAGCCAGTTTGAAGTTTTCCATTCAAAGTAATCCAATATCAAAAGCCTCACTTGAGCCCCAAGAGTTTGGGAGCAATACTGTTCTGAATGTTAGTATTCAGACAGGGACAGAGATCTTTCTTTCTGGTTTCTGATCAAAGTATTTTTCAAATGAAAACAGCCCATATTTAAAGTTCTTATACGTCTATCTAAGACATTTCATTTAGATGTGTAACTATCCCAAATTACACAAGCAGTGACAATTAAGAGTTCCAAGGCGTATCAGCTCACAGACAGGGATCTGGCAACAAAAGTTGGTGGAAGGCAGCTGATGCAAACCCCTCACTGATCAGTCAAATGCTGGTTTCCCCCATTTCTGCTATGCTCCACTTTTCATTGTGTCAGAGTTCATCTACTGCCTGTTGGTAGTCCACCACTGGCAAAACTAATTCTGCAATTTCACAATGCATTTTATGATTGAATTCTAAGCAAAACTCTTAAAGCAAAGAAAGAAGCACTTTGACTAGTGGCTAACACAGATGAAATCAGAGAATGCAGATGCAGACCTCAGAGCTCAGTCAGTCAGTCCCATCTCAAATCTCTATCATCCTTTCTCCATTGCACCAGAAGGGGGTAAATTCACTGTGCACATTAATAAAAAAGCTTCCACATGTTGAAAAGCTGGGGGAAAGACCAGGAAGCAGGGGAAGCATTTTGTTAACATACACATGCACATTTTCCCTGGCTGTATTTCCTCAGGTGGGAGGAGGACTCTGTGGCATCCCCCCCACGTGAAGTTAAGGCCCTGCAATGGTAAATAAAGCATGGCAGCATCTCACACTGGAGCTACTCACGTTAACAGCAGATGATACCTTTCCCACTGTAGTCTCTGCCTACTGGAGCATTTGTGAGACATTAGAATGCAGCAAGATGTACATGGAGAAGGCTTAATGTTACATTAGAAAGCGCCAAGATCTCCTCAGGCAGTCATATCAGCAACTGTGTATTATCACTGTACATTTAGGGAACAACAGTACATACCTTTTGCCACAGTCCCCCGTGGCCACAGTTTTGGCTGTAGCTGCTGGACAGAAACCACTCAGACTGTAAACTACCAGCGTTTGTAACCCTACCACCGTCCTCCTTTACCCCACCCACCCTTGGGCAGCTACAGCCCAGAATTTATGATCACCTGGGTAGTAGGGAAATAGGCTTAAACCACTCTCTAAGAGGACAAGTTTGAAAGATCCAGCAGATGTTTTACTGAGCACCTCGAGCAAATTTCACAGTACATGGCTACAATTAACACAATATTAAAACAGAATACGAAAGTATTTGGATAAAAACTTATTGGGTACTACAAGAGCACTTCACGCTGGGATTCCGACGGCAATCCAGTAAAGCAGCTCTGCTCCCTGCTCAGCATGGCAAGAAGATCCCTGCAACCTATTTAGGTCCTGATGATTGCTGTAGGAAGGACAGCCAAAGCATGGGTCCATGAGACTTCATTTGCCACAGCAGGAGCTGGAGATCACCTCAGGAAAAGACAGAGTCAATATTTGATGCTGCAGATAAAAGTTAGCCAGGATACTCCCAGAGATCATTTTACAGAAGAGAAGACTGCCACCTCTGTGTCCTCCAGGTTTTTTTGTTGTTGTTGTCTCAGCATTACCCTCTCCCTCTGTTCACAGGGCAAAGGTTGCCCACATTACCTCCATATTCCCTGGAGCAAGAGTGAAACTGTGATATGTGTGATGCTCCCAGACCTCACACAGCCACAGAGGAAAGCAAGTTTAGCAGCCTCCACTGCCTGGGCCATGCCTTTCCTTCTAACCAGAGCATTTCTGAAGCATTGCTCCAAACACCTCTGTGCAGCCACTCAATATTTCCATTGAACTACTGTGGCCTTTGGGCTACTGCCCAGTTTCTCTGGGAAAACAGCCTTTGTTGCATCTCAGGGTGAAAGACTCACCAAGTTAAAGGAGAGAGGAAAGGCAGGAAAGTAATCTTCAGATTCTTTGAAACGTACAACAACTCCGTTTGGAAAGATAACTGAAAGCAAGCCATTGACAAGCAGAGGTTAGAGAGAAGGAAAGTATACTTCAGTGTAGAGATTTATTTGGACCTGTCTTTTCTTTAACTGCAACTGTACACAAGATTGACATATCCTGTAAGCTACCTTTTATAAAGTCCCTAGACTTGCTGCAGGAATGCAAGGAAGGCCATTTCATCTGCAGTGCATTTACAACTGTAGTTTAAGGGATTTTCTGCTTTCATATCCCAGCCTCAGTTGCTAGATGTCTCTCAGGTCAGTGTTTTACTAGCTTAGAGTTTGTCAGCTGGTACCTGCAGTGCACTATTTGTGCCACTTCCTAACAACTCTTCCAAAATAAAAAACAAAATAACAGAGGGTAGAGTTCAGAAAGTAGATGGCTCTTGATCCCTGACCCTGTATGGGAGACTTACAAGTAAGTTTGATGTACACTGATCCTGGAGGCAAGCAGAAAGGTGGGCAGAGGCTGTAAATTCTGCTCATGTCTCCAGCAGCGGCACCCCAGAGGACAGTCTTGGCACCACAGCCACTCTGCGGTCCCTGCTCGGTGAGCACAACTCGAACACAGAAAGGAATAAATGAGGAGCTGGTGCAGGAAGGTCCCAAAGCCACTACTCATTTTTCTTGAATGGCAGCTTTGATTTAGAAATTAAGCCTATCTTCTCTTGAGGTCAAATGAAGTAGTCATAATCTGATTAATCATTGATAGATCATTCAGAAGTAGGGCCAGAAAGCCCCTCCTATCCCTTCCTTAAGGAAAAGGAGACAGCCCAACCTTGGCTGTTTCTGAAGATCCTTATCCAATTACTTTAAAAGTAAGAATGATTCTAGTGCCTTCTTGAGGCATCTATTAGAGTAAATGGTCTGCCCTTACTTCATATTCTCCTCAGCCACACAGAGGGTAAGTTACTTAACATTGCCCCTCCGCCAAGTCTTCAGTGAAGCATCCCTCTCCTATTTCCATTTCTCTGATTTTTAGTGAGGATATCCTCTCAGAGGAAGCATAATGCCCCTTTTTCCTAGAACCCTTATCTCCAAAGATGTCACCAAGGTTGAACAAGATGCTCCCTGAGAGAGTCTCCTTAGAAGTACTCCCCTCTTTCCCTACATACAAAGACCATTTCTCCCCTCACCTATTTCTTTTCCTTTGGAGATGGAATAAGACTCTTGCCTTTTGTAGATAATTTAATCCAACAGGTCTTCCTTAGAACTGCTGCTGAGATCACCATCCCCCATTTGTATTCATGCATTTGATTTCTCATTCCTAAGGGCGAGTCTCTACACTTGTCTTGAATTCCATCTGGTTCATTTTGGACAGTTCCTCTTGATCAAAATCCCTTTGAATTCCAAATCAATCTTTCCTAGGCTTTGCAGTCAGTCTTAGCTAGGCAAAGCAGTGCTAGAGCCCAAAACCAGCATGGAAGGAATAGAGAAGGGTTGTGCTGCAGTGGAACCAGGGTCATTCAGCTGCAGGATGGTCACACAGAGTCACCATAACCAGACACACGTGGCCTGACTTGTGACAAGAATCATGCTCAGCTGCTAGCACATAAATAGCTACAGGTTTTACTGCTGTTATAGGCAGGGTTGCTGAATAGTAGTGTTACTTTGCTTTCAAATTTAGCGTTGTGTGAGAAACAGGACTTGGATTTTCCAAGTTGAAGCAAACACATGGCCCAGAGGCTGCAAACAATTGTAGGGGCTGTGTACACGCACACGGACACGTCACCTGCTCATACAAAAGTGCTGCTCAGCTGCCTTTGAAGAACAGACAGCAAAACCAAAAAAAAATAGCATTGCTCTTTTTTTTCCCCCCACCTGCTTCCTGCTCAGGAGCTGTGAGAGCTCGTATTTTCCAACTCCCCTTCAGCAGTTCTGGGACCTGCCTTTTCTCCATCACATTTCTGTAAGTGTCTGTAGTATATTCTGTACCTTTATGACGACACAGGGAACTGTTAAAACTCAACTGCACCTAGTAAGTACCTTGACTTATACATTAGTAAATAACACAAGCTACAAGAATAACACCGTCCTACCACTCTGCCTTTGACTTCAAGTTCCAGGTTAGTACCTGCAGCTTTTCCACTTTTCAGTGCTTGTTTCAAAGCTACATTTTGAGCTAATCTCCCAAGAGCTAGGCTTGGACAGGCTAGGAAAGGTGAAATTAAAGAAAAGGTTTAATTCTCTCTCTCAAAAAAATCCCATTTCATAAAAGTCGTGTCCTATCTTATAAGCAAGGGTCAATATTCAAAGTGTGCAAATAGGCTTCATGCTGAGCCTTAAATTCTTCAGACACAAGTAAATGGTATTATGCCCTGAAGACTGTTGTGGACTTAACCAGGCCTCAGAAGAAATACTTAATGATCACAGCAGGCAAGACTTTTCTCCTTGTCCTGACCAAAGAACAGGTTGGTGGTAAGAGACTGGAGCCCTTTCTGCTTATATTCATGAATATTAAATTAATAGAGCAGCAAGGATCCTAGGCTGTCAGAGCAGATGAGGGTTAGAGTCTCTGTAGAATGAAAATGCACTTAAAATATGTATGAGAGGAGGAGTTTTGAAACATGAGGGAAGAGAGGAGGGAGGCTACAGAATTAGAGCCAAAAAAATCTGGGTACAGGAGAGGCAGGGAGAGAAAACCACCAGATTTTCTGGTTTTATATTAATACAGATCAGATGAACCCACTTTGTTTACAGAATCATCATGACCTCTAAAAATGTTCTAAGCACTTTAACAAACTTCACATTCAAGGTAGAAAGAGCAATTCAAAGATTGTCAGAGCTTTGGTAATTCAGAGATGGGGATTCAGGTGCCACAGGTATTAGAACTAAAACAATTGCCTCAGATAACCCAGAAGCAAAGCTCTGCTTAAGCAATACTTGCCTCTAGAGCAACACAAGCCACTACAAGGCTGGTAAGAGAAGTCTTCTGGTGAAATCCAGAACTGCAACAAGAGACAGAGGATCATTCTTCTGTTCCTCAGGATGGCACTGGTGTTACAAACACTGATTATTCTCTCCCAAGGTCAACCCCTTGCAAATATTCACTGTGAAGTCAGTAATAAGGCAGACACTCCACCATGGGAGGTTTCCTAGTTCTTGGTGGGACCCAGATGTTATCCTGTGTTTCCTCTGATCATTGCTGGAGTAGGTAAGGAATTCTCTGGTTTCCACTGGAAAGGCATGGCAGCATTGTCCTCATTGTTCACTATCGTGGGGTCCCTGGTGAACACTTTTGCACATGAATCCTCTTCTCCTTCATATACTTTTGTTATTAATATTGTTGCTATTACTGTTCATCTGCATATCTCACTGTTGTTTCCAGTAAATTGTTCTTATCTCAGCCCATGATCTTCAACTTTTGTGCCTCCAATTCTCAACTCTATTCCTCTGGAACAGAAAGGACAAGGGGGAGGGAGAAGCAAGCAAGCAGTGTGTGGTTTGGGAGAGTCTATGGGGGGCACTGAACTGGGGAGTACAATTGAGGAGTAAAATTGGGGAGTGCAATTCCTAAACCACAACGGAGGACCTCTCATCACCTTACACACTTGACTCTACGGAAGGAGAGTTCTGTAGCAACAGCCCATGTGGACTTACCCAAAGGAATTTGGAAGTTAATCCCAGCTATAATGCTTTGCTGCAGCTCCAGGAGGAAAACAAGAATTTGAAGAGCATCCAGCATTAAGTGATCCTGTGTTGAGTGTTAGGATAGGCCAGAGTATCTACAAGACAGGCCTGGATACTGATGACAAATTGAAGGCAGAGCACAGATGGGCTCAGGCTTTCCTTCTCCTTCCAGTGAGTTGGTTAAGAGCAGCTATTTTCAAAAAGAACCAACTAAATCCACAGATTAGTTAAACTCTCCTGTTTAGATATGCAAATCCTCATGGCTTTCCATGCCATCTCTCATTTTCGACTGAATAGTCTTTAATGCCATTTCATTCTCAAACAATATAATGGTTTCCTAGAAGTCAGTGCAACCTCACACCTTGGGTTCAACCATAAATGCTCCAGAAAACTCAGAGAAACTTCCTTGATGGCTAGTACAAGCACACAGATAACCTTCAGCTTTTGACACTCTTTGACATCAGAAATCCCTGCACAGTCTAAACTGGTTGTCCAAACTTCAAGGCACAACTACAGCAAACAGCCTTGGTGCCTCCTATTTTTATAATGACAAAAAAAAAAAAAAAGTCAAGCTTTTCCCTCTCAGAAGGTCAGTGAGGTATGCAGGATTTCATAGCATCTGCCACACAGGCTGATGCACTACAGTGAAGGTAAACCTAGGAGGAAAGAAGCAGAAAGAACTGAAGTGAATCCACATGGGCTATTAGCCCCACATTAGCACTTAAATAGAGCATTATTTCATCATTTGGCAAAGTTCAGATAAGCCCTAACCTTTAGCAGATAACTCAGGAGGAACTAAAATGTGGGGATAGCTGGGGTGGTTTTAGCCTTTTAAAAGAGTGACATGAAAACAGCAAAGTCTGGATCAATAGAGAGAAATTAAATGATAGCCTTAAAGAACCAGTTTTAAAATCAGGATCTACCTCAGGCTGTTTTCAACCCAGAGCTCCACAGAATTTCTGCAGAGTTTGTGGTACCTCGATGATATCATAAAAGTGACACAAAAGCAGAGCTTAAGCCTACAGCACTGCCAATAACCTCTCCCTCCTCAAAAAGCCCAGAAGTGTTACTACAGAAATATCAGATTGATTCTACCAAACACTATCAGTTTCTGTTTTGTAACCAAAGCAGCTGGACTGATGCTGGTGGTAGAGGAGCTTCAACTAGGTGAAGCTTAGCAGTCCATTAAGGTACTGCTGCAAGGTAGAGTCCACCAAAGCAAAAGTGCTGGCAATTAAACACTTTCCAGAAAAAAACTTGCAGAGAAAAGGGTTTGTCAAGTCACCTGTATTCTTTACATCCACAGAAGGACAGGATCATGTATCCTTAATACCTCTCCTGGACAAGCTTTCCAATAAATATCTGAAAATGCTACACTGTGCAATAGTCCCCATATTTTGGCTTTTCACATCACTATCTGCCACCAGCTGATCCTCATATCCTGTGCTCTACAGCCTCCTGCACAGGAGAAAAGAGAAAAAAAGCATTGCAGAAGTGTCAAAAAGGCATGACTTCAGAAGGAAATTCAAACCCCCTCATGAGCATCCATCCCTGTATGTGTAGGGCCATGGGGAGGCTGTGGAAGAAAGATGAAAGGGACACTTTCATGGCAATCTCACTAGAGGAGACCAAGACACATAAGGAAAATATTTCATTCCCATTTAAGTTAAGAAGTAGTGCTGAAAAAGATACAGCTGCAGTTGATTCTGCTGCATTCCTTTTACTCATTTGATTTCTTTTATCTTAAATATCCAAAAAAGACATGAAGCTATCTTAGTGCCTTTCTCAAGGGAGACTGATCATATTTTATACGATTTTCCCCAATCCTGGATTACCTTGAATATAAGAAATAAGATTGCATGGAAAAACCTTCATCAATCCCTTCCTATCTGAATATGGTTCCACCAGGAGAGAGTGGGAATTGTTAGTGAACAAAGGCATTATTTTTGTTGGTTGGTCAGCAGCTCTCACAATGCCTCCTGGTCAGATGAAACTAGTCCAGGTTATTGGTCATTCATTCATCCCTGTAGAGGCCACAGAGAAGTGAGCATCAGGGGTACTCTGGGTTGTTATAGAAGGACAGCAGGCAGCCCTTGCAAGTTAGAATTTGAGAGCTGTCATCTGTCCCCTCCTCATACTTCCTTCTGGTCAGCAGAGCCAGCTCTGGTTTCCCTCTTTCTCAAGGACCTGCTTTACACAAAAATGCCCCTTCCCTGCAGACAGCCTAGTGTTTCCTACTATTACTGGTCAACAAGTAATCAGGCTACAGTCCCACAGTAGGCTTCAAGAGAAGGAGGGTTCATGACTGCAGCTTTTTGGGGCAGACATTGTGTCCTGTGAGGGTAAGTTACACAGCACAGCACTGGGAGCTGAACCAGCAGCTGTAGCCAACAATACACAGCCTGCCAAGTCTGATAAAACAACCTCTTGCTCATCATCCCTAAAGTCTGCAGGTGCTGCCAGTGTCCAGTAGTAAATGGTGGGGTGATATCAGGAAATTGTCTCACTTAATGACATCCAGCATTGCCCTGTGGCAAAGGCAAACCCAGAGCTCTCCTGCCTGGACTGCTTCTTTACAGAGTCAACACAAAGGAGATACCTCAGCTGCTTATCTGATCTTTCCTGACATGGCCATAGCCTGCTGGTGACTTAAGTGCAGGTTTTGTTTGTTCAGGATTTTCTGAAAACCAGCAGTTTATTCTATTACTTTCCCAATTTAGAGACTTGGAATTACTCCACTCATTGGAGTGGGAATAGCAGAGTGCTTCCTTGCACAGTTGGAATCACTAGATATTATGTTTAATACTGCCTCTGTCCCAGGAGGATATAGAACCAGGTAGTTCCTGAATCAACATGAAATTCACAGGAGAAGAGGGCTCTGCATTTCAAATCCTAGCTGCAAGCTTGCTTAGGGCAGAAGGAGAAAAAACATATGAATACCTGCAGGTTTTTTTCAATAGAAGACATGCCTTTTAGGAATTAATTCTGAAGGCTTTGTTTGGTTGCTTATTTAAATTAGTCCCTCACAGCATTTGCAATTTGTTCTCTGTTACAGATTGTTCTAGTTGACATGGCACAGGATAAGCTCAGAAAGCCGAGGTGTCCCCACCCACCTCCATTTAAACGCTAAGAAGGCACCTTTCTCCATCAGAACTTTCCCCTTGCAGGAGCCATCAAAGCCATCTCTTCAATTTAGGAGTTGGCAGCTTTTCTCTGAGGCAGTACCTTGTCTTCACACACCAAGAATCACACTGAAGATAGTCAGTCATGCTGCTGCCGTGCTGATCTCCACTTCTCAGAGGAGGAAGCAGCAATTCTGCTCTTCCAGAACGGGGAGCACAGGAAAAGCTGGAATTACTCACTACAAGTATTTGTGCTGATCAGGGAGCTGCCAAACACTTTTTATTGCTGCTATCAATTCCATTCCTCCAGGACAGGGGTACACATAGCTCTTTTGGCTCCCAGTGATCACAGCTGCTTTCTATGCCCTCATTCTGGGCTATTGAGTTCTTATCTTCAGAGAAACAGTGAGGTACTTAACAGCAGCTGAGACCACCTTTAATTTTATTTTATTTTATTTTTTGGATTCTCAGGAGTCCCAGAGTCCAGGAAACATTACATAAGAACATTCATCATGTTAAAAAAAATGACACAGCCAAAGCCATCATTCCATGTTTTATAGGCTTTCATTTTCAATGTAAATGAGCCTGAAGCTAAACTGCGACCAAGCAACACAGTCAGCCAAAAGGTTAAGAGCCAGACCCATCAAAGGGACCCTTCCCATCTGTCTTCTCCATACCTTAGGGGGTCAGGTTTGATTTGTGTTTCCTTTTGATTCAAGTGCTCTGGGAAGATGCAATGGGCATCTACAAAACTAGCCCAAGCAGCTCCTGTGCCACCTCACCTTGATCACCTTGGGATTGATGTCCATCCCAAGGCTCACAGGATGGCAAAGCAACACAAACCATTCCAGCCAGCATTACCAAACGCTGCCATCCAGCCATCCACAATGGATTCAGAGCATTTGAGATAGTTAATGAGCAAGGAAGAGGTTATAATTTTCTCTAGCTCAAAAAGCAGGAAAGATGAAAAACACTTTGATAGAGGCTTGAAGCTCTGCTTCAGTTCCAGAAGCTGCCACCTCTCCTTTCAATCTCACAGTCTAATACCTAACAAGTCATGTGTCCTGTCACACCAGGCAGTGGCAGGAGGTCTTTTAGCTCAAGGAAACATCCTAGGTCAATTAACACGTAGGAAGGGGAGCAGCAGCTCCTGCAGTCCTGTGGCTGCTGAGATCAGACCAGCAGCAGCATTAGGCAAAGGATGGGGCTTCTCTAGAACATAGAGGCGGGCAAGTTGCAGTTAAAGTGTCTCAGGCTGCCAGGTAATGACTACAGCCAACAGCCAAGTTATCTACTCTCCTAGCCTTTCCCAAGGGGTGCACAGATAAAGCCACTTCTAATAATCTTTTTTAGAAAGAAATTATTGTTTCTCACTGAGGGTTTTGCAATCAGCTCACACTAGGCAGAGAACAGGTTCTTTGCCATCGACTTCAGGTTTCAGTTTTAGCATTTCTGCCGTGTGAGCTCAGAAGAGACAGCTGCAGGAGAATCCTAAAGCCTGAACATACAAATGCTGTGCAGACAGATAGGAAGGATGCTTTTGGAAGCTTGTGCTTGTCCCCAAATCTTTCTTCCTTTCACCTGGAAAGGTGACAAGCTGCTGCCCTCTGTCATGACAGCTTTAGCGGCTCTCACAACGTGCTCAAAAGCTGAACTCTGGGGTGAGGGTGAAACTTTTCAGGAGAGCTTTCCCAGACAAACTAAAGATCATGTTGCAGTCCTGGATTGGGAAGAGGTCATTTTTCTGACCCCCATGATTAGGTTGGTTTTACTGCTGAAGCCACTGCACCATAGAAACTTGTTATAAAGCTTCACTTTCCTACAAAGGAAGCAGAGGCTTAGTTTAGTGAGCTAGCACACTGCACCAGAGCCTAAAGCTCCTTGTATTTACTCCTCCCTCCAGCCACACAGCAATCACAGGCACTTTCCTTATAAGCTTTAGCTCATCCATTTCTAATGCTGGTTCAATGACCTCTGGAATAACTGGGTGAGAGATAACCAGCTTTTATTCTTAGCTGCTAATGTGATGTACAACCCAACGATTGTCCTTCTCTTAGGAGAAGGATCAGGCCTTAGGAGCAGGTAGGATCAGGTCTTAGAGAAGCTTACAGCAATCAGAAGATTAGCTGCTTTAACCGGAGAGGGGCTGTTTACTGACATGAAGCCTGAACACAGCTGTGCTGCGGATGCAGAGAGCTCGTGGACCTTGCAGAAGGAGCCAGGCACTTCCCAGCTTTCCCCATGTGCATCACAGGCTCAGCCTTCCTCTCGCAGAAAGCATTATCAGACTCGTCGCACCAGTGAAACAGAAAGAAAAACAGAGGGCGGGGGTGGGGGGGCAGGAAACCTGCAGCCCCTCGGGCCACAGCTTTAGCAAGATCCAGCCATCTCACAGGGACAGACAATTCACACTCAGGAGGCAGCAGCCTCTCTGTTACCCTGCCTTCACACCAGTGTGAGCTCCAGCGAATCAGGCCCCACAAGTAAGCAACAGAGAGGACTGAGGGAGGGCAGTGATAGAGTGGGAAAGCAAAATTCTCTCAATTTTACACTCGGTCACCCAGCGTTATCTAGAGACAAGGGGAAATCTCATTCCATGTAATTCACTTACCCACAGCACTCATAAGGGAAATCACTGCAATGCTGTTTGTGAGAAGGGTGAGAGACATGCTTTTCCAGCAGCAGTAAAGGACACCATGGTCCCAGCATAATCACATCTCTAAAGCGATTAAGAGCCCCAAGGAGCAAAGGAAAGAAGCACCAGAGCATCTAAACCGTACTTCCCTAAGGAGTCTCTTTCCACTTTACCAGCTACATCCTGATCTTACTGTCTAACAGTTCATCAAATAGATCCCACCTGCTTGCAGGAGAATGCTTTTGTGCTCTTACTTGAATTGCAGTTGGACAGAAGTAAGGACACCAGCCTTCAGATAGGGCTAATAATACCTCCTCCATGGGGCAGGAAGAGAAAAAGTCTATTCTCACCTTGCAGACACTCCTTCCTGATTAAGTTGTCAGCACCTACTCCACGTTTATCCATTTTTATTTTCTCCAAAATTAGTCCCCTAAATCCGTCATTATTTCCTAAATAAAAATAAATTATTTTAGAATGGAAATAGAGGAGACAGCATCTGAAAAACACTCTCCAGTACCATTACTGGGCGAGAATGATGTTAAATGTTATGCCCTCTTCTAAAAAATAAATAGATGAATGTGTACAGAGGGAAGTGAAAGGCCTGAATCACAAAAAAGGCAAACTTTTTATTGCCTGCTCACACAATGCTGAACAATAAAACACACTACTTGTCAAACAATGCAAATGCTTCCTATAATCTTATATGCATGTATGTGCAGCATTTTTAGGTTTCTGTGTAGACAGAACAATTTGTGATCACATTTCAAAAAGAACCTACTGCAGCGTATGTGTGAATATATAGACACACACACAGAGTAAAATGCATAAGGAAATCATTCACAAGACACATTCATCATAAGAATTTGAGGAGTAATTCCACTATCATAGCCATGCAGGCAAATGTCTGCAGCCCCTCTGAGCCTCTGTTGCTCCAGGGTCAAAGATGTGCACAGAAAGGGAGGAAGTGCATGCATTGGGACTTTGGATGCTTTCACTTTGAGGCTCAGGCTTACCTAAACAGTGCTGGAGTGAAGGATTAAAACTTTAAAAGCTCATCTGAACAGAAGAAAAGTCCCATGCGAATAAAAGACCCAGCTGAAATAGAAAAAGCCTGAGATAACACAAAAGCTTGAGGAAGGCAAAGAAAGAAGAAGCAGAATAAGATCTCAGCCTGTAAATACTGCCTTCACGCCTAAAAAATTTGCTTTGCTTCTCCACCCCTCCCCATCCAATGGGTAGCTGGTCTGTCTACCTGGAGTGGATTAATTCTGCAGTAGCTCATCTGTGGTGGCCACACAAATGCACATTCTCACCTCGGTTTCAGGACCTCCAACGTGGTAAGTGCAAGCACAAAAAAGAGCTGCCAGGGAGCATTTAGAGCACAGTAAATGCACGGTGCAGCTTGCCACACTGTGATTCATTCCTGTTAATGGACTTCACAGCCAGCTCAACTACATGCAAAAATTAAAATTATAAGAGGGTGCTTGCTTAGACAGCCAGCTTAGGAAATTTTCTTGTTTGTAATATGCTTTGGGTTTTCAAGGCATCTCTCTGCCCACAGAGCTACAGTAATTTTGTGAGGCAGAGCCATGTCGCAGAGGACATAAGTTTTGATCTTGTCAACCAAGATCTTTTAATGTTTTTTTTTCTAGTTCAATGTAAAATAGAAACATTTTAGATTGAAAGGGCATGGAAAAGTCAAAAAATCACTAGTTAAGTTATATTGTTTGAAGGAGGGAAATGAGCAAATAAATAAATGGCAGATAGAGAACAGTGGGAATTGGGTGTAAAACCCCCACAACCTTCTAGATTTAGTTATCTGAGATACCTCTTTTTTTATTTCAATAGTTCATTTTGTGTCTGAACTGCTTGTCTTGTGTGAATAAAATCTTCACCTTGGGGATCTACTACTACAAATTTTTTGCAGAGTGAGTGGTATTTTCAAAACACCTTAACATTAACTCAGTTCTGTTTCCCCCTGAAGTCAAGAAGTGGCATTTTATCATCCATGGCAATGAAAAGAAAATAAAGCTGATCTAGAGTGCTTCACCTTCCTGCACATAATTTTCCTCTTCTGATGGTTTGTACCTGTGTGCATGCATGTACCAAATACACTGAGGTGCTTGGGAATTTGGGACATAAAACTAACATTGGTGGTTCAGGTCCATATTGAAAATACACTCCAAGAAGAAAAAATGTAAGAATTTTACATAAACCAAAAAGAAATGAAGAAATTTTTTTCAGAACTACAGAAAACATCTCCATATAAAAAGCTAAAGTAACAATAGTCTGATCCAAAACAGACTAGTTGAGGATAAGAGGATAAAATGAAATCAGAAGGCATTTAGCCTGAATCAAGGCAGACTTGCCCTCACATAAATTTCTAAGCTAGCTTTTTTTCACAATGAGGGAATGAAACAAATACAGTTCTGTCCAGTCTGGCAGCTGCATCTGAAGGAGTGACACAACATTTATTATCTGTAGTTACAATTCTGAATCACAAAAAAAAGCCATTGTAGTGTGCAGGAGCCTCAGAGTTGCTTTAAACTGTTCTGACTCTTGCAGAAGAGATACAATGCTCAGCAGCACTAAATAAAGGAATATTGTGAATGATGGCAAATTCCTCATTGTATGTCTGATCAAGGTGGTATGGAAAAGGGAAATGATGTGTCCAACAGTCTGAATTAAGTCCCAGGTCCACAGGGTTTTTTTGCTTCTAGTAATGGGCAGGACATTTGGTCCTGTCAGACTTGAGTGGATGGACTGGTATGGAGCACAAAGATTTTTTAATTGCTGCGTTTCTGTGCCTGGCATGGTGGAGGAGAGGCAAGAGACAGGATAAAGCAGTTTACATGCTTGTGCCTGAGAAGAAGGAGCACAGTTTGATTGCAGTTCATTCCTGCTCCAATCCCCCACGGCTCTGCTTGCACAGAAAGCATTCCTGAGGAGATGGTTTCTTCTCACACGCTGCGGTGTGACAGAGAGTTGCAATTGTCATCAGCATGGATGCAGGACAAGGAAAAGCCCCTGATGTTGTATCCACAGGAGTCTGAGGCAGTAGAGACTCAGCCCTTCCATCCTGAGAGGCTGTTTTGTGTTATCAGGGGCTCTGTGTCTGCAGCAGTGACAGAGCCAAGGCACAGCCCCGGCGCTTGTTTGACCATGTGTCCTTGTGGTACAAGATCTGCATCGGAATGGGCACCTCTGAGGCAAAGGGGATGAGCTGCACACACACCTCATCTCACTCACTGCAGTTCTAAGCCTGGAATGAGAGTGGGGAAAAGCAAGGAGCATTTCCTGAATACCCTAAAGGAACAGCCAGCACCTTGATGAGCTGTGGTCAGCAGTGCAGAGCATTGGGATGTGCTGTGGTAGGATAAAAGAGAGGGAAAAAGGGCCAAAGAGACCTTTGCTGATGGGCATAAGTATGCTGTGAGGCCACTGCCTGTGTCTCTCCCTCCCTCTGATCATGCAATATTCAGTCAGCTTCCTTTCCCCTTCTCTCTGTGGGGATGTTGGGCTGTGCTGGCAGCAGCATGACCACCACTGCAGGCTGTCTCACGTGGAAGTGAGACAAAATTTGGGATGACTGGGAAAAGCCCAAACTTGGAGAGCATCCTTTATTTGAAGGACACAGCATCATCTTCTGCTTTGGCACTCCTGAAGCATCTTTCCCGCCTAGCCTTGTGCCAGGATCATCCCAAGGGCTTCTTCCCTGATGTGTCACAGTTGCTGGGTGCAGACCATGAGTATCCAAAGTTGCACTGGTCATCTCTGCCAGCACTGCTGGAATTGTTCAGAGTTTTCCTTCAGCTGCCTCAGGCTGTAGGCAGCAGTGGTATGAAAGGGCATAGCTCTCAAATCATTGGTTCCACATCTTTAGGGAGAAAGGCAGATAGAACTTTATTCTCTGCACAGCAAAGGCAGAGGCCTCTTGTTTTGCCATGGACCAAAGCCACTGGAGCTAGACTGATGCTTTTGCCTGGGGTCACTGAAAGTGACAGTGAAAGTGCTGTATTTTCATGGCTTTCCTCTTTGGCATACTCACAGGCATTATTACAATGAGGTTTTAAAACTCCTTTTGCAAAGCTATTTTTTACTCCCTGTGTGTGTGCATGCGTGTGTAGGCACACAAACTTAAACTTAGAGCTGCTCATCCTCTCCCATTTCCTCCTCCCCATGGCATCTGTTTTCCCTCTTACCAAGGCAGGAAGATATTAATTTTTTGCTCTGCTAGTCAGAAGATTAGAAATATTAAGATGTATGCAGCATAACAGTGTTTATTTAGTTTGGTTTGGTTGTGTGTGTTTTTTTTTTTTTTTTTTTTATCTGAAGGCCAAAGAGAACTTAATTTAATTGGTGGGAAGATAAAGTAGGACTGCATTTACAAACAGGTTATCTTTCTACTGTCAACTCATCTCCCCTGCTCTGTCAATTGGTTGAATTTAATTGTTCCAGGCCTCCTAGTTTTATTAAGCTCTTCCTCTACTCTCATTCCTGATTACCTCGCTTCTGCATAATATATTCTCTTCGCAGGTTACTGCAGAACTGTAGGAAAGCCTTGAAGGAGTGCATGATTAAAAAAAAAGGCATCCTAAGCAGATTTAGAAAGCCCAAAGCCAAACAATCATATATGCTATAGTAATATGTTGCTTAGAAGGTATAGCAGACTCTCCATCTGCAGCTATCATGTCTTGAGACCGGTGATTTTCCAAGAGCTGCTCACAATTTTAAATGTTTGAGGGGAGAGGTGACAAGATTTAAGGCTGCCTACTACTGAACATGGCTTGTGGCTAGCTGAGACGGGCCACAATTGTCCATTCTGGCCCTGATTCAGTGAGGCTGTGAATAGAAATGTGTGGGCAAGACAAAAGCAGTTGGTTTTTCAGCAAAATATCCCCAAACCTCTCTGGCATGACTAGACGACGGCAATGCCAAAAACTCGTTATTCACAGTTCCCTTGGGTATTTGATACTGCATGGGATTTTCATGGCCTGGTTTTGGTAGCTGGAGGGGCTGCAGGGGTGGCTTCTGTGAGAAGCTGCTGGAAGCTTCTTCCTTGTCCGGCAAAGCTGGTCCCTGGTGGCTCCAAGGATGGGCATGCCGCTGGCCAAGGCTGGGCCAACCAGAAATGGTGATAACAGATTTAAGAAGAAAGAAAACCAAAAAGTTGTAATTGCAGTCAAAGAGTAGAGTAAGAACATGTGAGAAGAGCAGCTCTGCAGACACCCAGGTCAGTGCAGAAGGAGGTGCTCCATGCCCTGGGGCTGGCATTCCCCTGCAGCCCATGGTGTAGACCGTGGTGAGGCAGTTGTGCCCCTGCAGCCCATGGAGGATGCAGAGATCCACCAGCAGCCCATGGAGAAAACACAAACTGGAGTGGGTGGATGCCTGGAGGAGGCTGTGACCCCCATGGAGAGAGGGGCCCTGCTCCTAGGCTGGAGCAGCCTGTCCTTGAGGGACTGCACCCCGTGGAAGAGTGACCCATGAGTAGCAATTTTGGGAGGGTGGTTTCCTGGGGGATGGACTCACATTGC
The DNA here is from genome assembly GCA_013398615.1 of Brachypodius melanocephalos. Lineage (NCBI taxonomy): Eukaryota > Metazoa > Chordata > Aves > Passeriformes > Pycnonotidae > Brachypodius > Brachypodius melanocephalos. Next base: position 3,390,296 of record VZSR01001342.1, read on the forward strand.
AACAGGTCACAGGCAGCTGCTGCTCGTGAGATGGAGCCACATGGGAGAACTGCCTTCCATGGGAGGGAGCCCAGAGTGCAGCAGGGGAAGGACTCCTCTCCCTGACCCGCAGGAGAAGCCAGGGGGATGAACTGACCATTACCCCCATTCCATGTCTCCTTGTGCCACTGGATCAGGAGGTAGAGCAGGGAAGGGAGGGAGGGGTGAGGCCAAGGTGCTTTTAAGGGCTTATTTTACTTCTCATCATCTTGCTCTGATTCTGTTAGTAATAAATTCACTCCATATCTCTAAGCTGAGCCTGTTTTGCCCATGATGGTATTTAATGAGGAATCTCTCCTGGTCATTATCTCAGGCCATGAACCCTTTGTTAAATTTTGTTTTAACCCTTTTTAAAATTTTCTCTGCCCTGTCCAGCTGCAGATGGGAGTAAGTGAGCTGCTTTTGTGGGTGCCTGGCATCCAGCCAGCATTAACCCAGGACAGATACAGCCTGCCCAGTGGATTGAATTCTGTCCACTCCCTGCAGCAGAGCATGGCAGAGCAGAGCAGAGCAGAGCACGAGCAGTTTCACAGGCAGGTTTTGCAGCCTGGCCCAACCTCTGAGTTGCAGCAGCCACAGGACAGCAGTATGTGAGCTGGCAAATTCATGCCTAATTCAAGTACAGCTGTAGCAGCTACAGCCACATCTCGATTAAAATTAGATTAGCCTACTCTGCATTAGGTAGGCTTCAGCCAACTCACATATGCTTCAGCCAGCTATTTCCCCAGTCCTTCTTTCAGCCAGAACCACCACCATTATCAGGTTTGTCAGCACTTTTCAAAGATTTTTTTCTACATTATTAATGACTGTATCCACACTGTCCAAGGAAAGATGCAGCCTGGGCTGGCAAGTGATTATTTCAAGTCTTCAGAGGAAATATAATAACTCATCAAAGAATTTTCTAAGGCCTGGATGGGCTCATATAGTCTAGTAAGGGAAACTGATACTTGGAGCTGTATTCTAAATATACTACAGTCACGACATAAGACAGAGTAGCAGCACACTGGCACTTTTTATCTGCTCTCTTTTCTGTATTTGCACTTAAAAATAATCGTATTAGTCTGCTTTTCAAATCTTCTTTGGGCACTGAAATACATCCATTCTCATATAAGCAGTTACAGCTTGGGCTGAGTCTAAATATTAGGGGCTGATTTCACCACTCTGTGCTCCTGATCAGTACAATCCTCATACTCAAAGCTTGGAGCAGTTTTCCTGCTTTCTCTTCTTCTCCTGTTCCTTTGCTACCACAAAGACAACAGATGTTTACAGAGTCTTACCTCACAGCCATTAGTGGAGGCAATGTTGGTACTGGTGACTGAGACACGAAAGCTGAAAAAATCCTGTGTGTTAGTGAATGTCAAATGTGATATATAGAGCTTGAACTAGTCAAAGCAATTCTCAAGAGTTCAGCAATATTCTGCTTATGAGCATGCAATATCTTGATCTCTGTCTCTCAAACTGAAATGAAGATGTATGTTCTATGCCTCTCTGATCCACTTGACTCACCTTACCTGAGACTATCTACCACAAGAAATGCACCTAGAATCTGCCATGACAGTTAAATTCCTCTCTGTCTTCCTTTCATCTTTCTCCTTCTCTTCATAATTCAAATTATCCTAAATGGGATTAGAGGAGACTTGCCTAGATTCTCCTGGTGATTCAGCCACGTTGTAAGCATAATGCAGGGACCAGTGAGTCAGCAGGAAATGAGAAGGAACAATTCACTTACCATCCCTGTCCCCTAATCCTTCTTTTCCTGTGAAGAACCAACAACTCTCTCAAGAAATCTGTTAAATGGCAGAGTTGTTCTTTCCATTGTCAAAAAAAAAAATTCAGCTCAGAGGTTAAACAGAGGGTAAAGGAGGAATCACAGAAGTAAATACATCCCTCCAAAACATAGCAACTTTTAGCATAACCTAGAATTAAGAGAGAAATAATTGTTTCCATCCTAGAGAAGTAAAAGACTTTGGAACATCACAGTACGGAGGTGCAGAAGCCAAGATTCTCTCACTGCACACACCATGATAGATAAACGCTTTTTTCTCCAGACACCCTAAACACAGATGACACCCTAAAATGACACCCTAAACACAGATACAGCATTTTCCCCACAGCAGCAAGAGGAGCGAGTCATAATGAGGTGGGGGCAGAGAGAAAGAGGTAGAAGTCTCAAGCACAGCCTTAAGCTGTGGGAGTGCTTACCCATCACTGATGGCGAGCATAGACACTGTTCATGCCTCCCTCTATCTCACATCGTAATTGTATGTTTCACCCATACCAGCTGTCTAGGCTGCTCTAGAGCCTGGTTCTGCTGGTGGTGGAGTCATTCTCCTCCAATTTTCTGCCTATTTTTATTCATGGCCAGCTTATACCCGTTTGCTCCTGTGCCAAAATTCTTTTAGCTTAAACAGCTCTTCTTCCTCCTTGACATTTATCCCCTTAAGGTGTTCGTAGAGAATAATCATATCACTCCTCAGCCTTTGTTTTGTTAGACAAGTAGGACACTTTGTAGTCTCCTCACATGTGACAGGTTCTCCATTCTCCTGGATGGCCCCACGGCCTTCTTTAGCAGCCTTCTCGTTCTGCTCCTGCTGCAGCTCAGCCAGACACGTGACTGACTGGTGCTCAAGATGATGCTCCAGATAATGCCTCGGCAAAGCCTCAAACAATGGTATTAAAAATTCCCTGTCTGTCTCAGAAATACTCATCCTGAGATTGCATTTGCTTGTTTCTCACCTGCATCCCAGAGGTGGCTCACAGTTGTGCTAGCTGATCACAGGATGAATAACATCTTGGTCCTTTCTCCCTCCTGTCATTTGCAATTTATGGAATTTATGAATTTATTTATTCTGGTGCATAGAAGAAATTCTCATGTTAATCCCGAGAATGTAACCTTTTACTCTGCACTATATGATTTCATTCTGTTTCTATTACCTTCGAGGTCTCCAATGCTTCCTTCAGAATCTCACTTTTGTCTTGAGAGTGTCTCAGTTTTGTTTCATCAGCTGATTACATCAGCACACTCCTTTCTTGCAAATTTATTCCTAATCCCTGTCTTCTCCAGATTTAGGCAGTAATTTCCCATGTAGGGTATCACCTTTCAATTTATCACCTTTCTAAAGTCCAAAATAAATTAGATTTGACTCAGGGCTTTTTAACTCCAGAAAGCTGCTTCTCCTCCTCAAGGAAAGTATCTGGTTAGTTTGTAATGGTTCCACTTTGACAAACCTGGATTTCATTCAGCCCACTTACCTCCCTGTCTGTAACTATTTTTACCTTCAAAACTTTATTTTGTTGTTTTTAGAATGGGTGTACACAGATAAAGACATCTACACGTTATTAAGAGGGAGAACAATTTTAAAAAAACCCACCAAGTAACTGAAAACAAACCAAAAAACAGTTTCAAGATGGATCAGGGTATTATTCTCTTTATTTGTTTGTTGTTTTTAATCTTTTCCTTTTGTGGCTATTGTTTCACCTCACCTCCCCATCCTCTCAAATCCAAGGAATTCTTATTGTCATTCAACTCAGATGAGTAACTTCCCTTTTATCTCTAAATTATCCTACACATTGTTAGCCTGACGCTGCTGCAAAACCTCACGAGTTTCACAAAGAGACCCTTAGCAAGCAGACATTGCTCATCAAGAGGGCTGCTGGAGAGGGCCAGGTTGGAGTGGTGGGTGTTGATGGTTCTGAACAGGCAGAGGGGGACGGGTTATCTGCACATAGCAGGTATTTCCATCTCCTTTGGAACAGTGGGAACCCACAGGCTTCACATGAGCCAGGAGCGTTTTCGCACAAATAATGATGTGTATTAATAATGTTGTCGGCCCCCGAGAGCTGGTGGCCTCTTTCCAGGTGCTAGTGGCTGAATTCAAAAGGGTTGATTCACATAAGGCTTGGAAAACGAAAATAAAAGATCAAGAGGCTTATCATGAGCTTAACCAACCCTTTTCAGCAGCCTCATTAAGTTGGCCAAAGGAAAATGTTTGAAATCCTAGCCACCAGTGGAGAAATGTAAAATCAGCTGGACAACACAGGGGTGAACAGGCTCCAAACACCAAATGTATGTATCTTGGTAGGGAGCAACAGGATGAAACAGCTTAGCCCTAAAACTACTGCTCCCATGTGTGAATTAATTAAACAAATCCTACCTGCCAGATCTGCATCACCCAGTGGTGAACACTCGCAGTTGTGAGGCCACGCTCTCCTGGGCAATGAGGACTTTGAGGTGCACCCTCAGTGTACACTCCAGACTCTTGTGTGTCCTACCAGCACAACCTCTGTCTCCATTGCCATCCCAAAGACCCCAAGGGATTCCACACCAGAAGAGGTGACTGATAAAAAATGAAGTCCTCCTCAGCTGCAAGCAGCATCCACTTCTGTTTAATTTATCCTGATTTCTTTGGATTATGTGATCATACTGTCTGTCTGTAAGTCTCTTGTAATAGCCATTGAGTCAATTTGCCAGTTTCTACCCAGTTTGACAGAGGAGCACAAGTCTGAAACATATTATTAAGCTCTGAACTGTTTTGTGAAAAAAGCCAGACAGGTAGAAGTTTAGTTTCACAGACCTTTCAGGTCTCATCCGTCCCAGAAGAAGTAGATGATTTACATTTTTAGATGAGAAAATAAAACCAAATTCAAGTGATGGCAATAAGAAATTTTGGGCAAATCTGACCCTCTGAATGAACCCCAAGTCAATACCTCTGCCATTTTATACCCATCTACAGGTATAGTTTTATGTTAGATGCTGGAGGACAGGAAAGATAGGAATTACATGACAGCCATTAAATTTTCTTTCACAAGCCCTCATACAAAAGGTGCATTGGTTTATCCCAGATTTTGCTGTTGAGACACTGGATGGGAAAGTGCCAAAGAAGTCTCAAACTTGTCTCAAGTTTGGTCTCCATACTACAACCCTCATGAAATAGAATTTTCTCTTTATGTGAAATAAAGTCTGCTTTTAGCTTCCAGCTTCAGTTTCTGTTCTTTGAACAGCCAGGAGGTGCTTGAGAGAAGGAAGGAAGGAA
>VZSR01001342.1:3395467-3455453 GCA_013398615.1 Brachypodius melanocephalos
AGGAAGGAAGGAAGGAAGGAAGGAAGGAAGGAAGGAAGTCCCTGTTCCCATGCTGTGAGTTATCTAGCTAACTCCTGGAGTCAAATGAAAGCAAATGGGCCTTGATTTACCTAAACAGCACCCTGTGTTCTGCTAGCTCTTCTCAGCTTCATAGAAACTTTTTGCTATTTCTACCTGCCCTTTTTTTGTCAATACCCAAGTACTAACAAAACCACATTTAAGTTCAAGATCTAGTTAAAAGGAAAAGCTTCCTTAAGGGATTCGCCTCCATATCCTGCAATGCTCACAGGAAATATCCTTGAGGTTTTTCTTTCCTGAAATAGCACAATACTTTCCAGACATTCCTAGATATTTGTTCACACTAGAATATACATTGCTTTAATGCTGGAAAAAAACCAGAAGAGTCCCTTAAGGCACACTCACTTATATTTGCATACAAGTAATGGTCCAGTTTGACTAAGCAACATAGCTTTCCAGCACTTTTACGTTAGTGTGACCACATCTACACTAAGGGTGGCTGATAAAACAACATAAAATCACTTTCCTAAATGAACAATTAAAAATGGACACAAAATTTGCATAGAGATAGCAAGCTAGGGAGAGATGAAACCCTCGTCCCCTTTGGCTTATCTTTGTACAGCAAGAAAATGAAAACTGGTGCTAATGCTTCTACAATTCTATGGGCATGTGAAATGGTGCTACCAAAAAGACAGATATCAGCATTTATATTGTGGCACAAAAGTTAGAAAATAACATTGTAGTCTCAGGTGTAGTGGAAAGCCAAGGTAGAGCGGCACTCATTAGAGGGAAGTTGGATTCTGTGTCTACCCTGACAATTTCCTTCTTTAGTCAAAGTGATTGTTTCTGCCTCTCATTTGCATAAGCACTTTGCTCATTAACAGGCTGTAAAAGGAAAAATGAGATGGGGGTGGGGAGAAGGAATGGGCCACTGATAGAATAAAAATGTTTTAAACCAGGGAAGCAATAAAGTCACATCAACACCAGGCTGATAATAGCTGAGGTCAGTAAAGTCCATGGCACCTCGTTGTCAAAATCAGTCAGAAAAAGGAGATTAAACTGATGCTCATTCCTCACTCTTCTATTTACACAACTATCTCACCTCTCCAGTTCTTCTCCCCTCTTCTGTTCCCTCCCACCACTTTCTCTCCATGTTGCTGGCTCCTTTAAGCCGGAGCTGTTTGGGCCAATTCTGCTCTCATCCCAGATGGTTTCCACGCACTGAGTCCTTTTTCATTTCCCCCGGCAGGAAAAGAACCAGACTTCCACATTCATTGGTATCTGTCCTTGAGGGACAAGCCCACAGCTGGTGTAGACTGGAGCTGAGGATATACACCCCCAAATCAGCCCCTGGGGGAGACACAGAAGAGGCAGCTTGGTCTGGAACAGCCGCTATGCCGTGGTGTGTGCTAAGATTTGCACTGGATTTGTGACAACTGTGGCAAGCACACCCACGGGGGCGGAAGACAACAGAAGCTTCTGCCTGATGCTGCAGGCAGGACACATGGACAGCTCACACTCTCAGCCAGAGGATATTGGCTCCTGCCACTGGCTTGAGACAACATCTGGCTTCCTCACTCTTGCGCCTTCCCACTGGCTCTCTCCTATTACAAGGACAGTTTGCTGCTAACGTGGCTTCAGCCCAGGAAATAACTCCATTTTCAGAGCTGGCCAGGCTCAGACTGAACAGCAAGGAAGCAGTAGAAGGAAAGGAAAACAAAAGAATAGGAATAAAGAGAGAAAAACAGTGAAGCACTATGTATTGCTATGCATAATGAGGCTAAAGGGAACATCACAAGACCATAGTCCTTTCTTTCATAGTCCTCTCCTTTCCTTCTGGTCATTACCATTCTCACAATATTTGTCAGACCATGATCTTACGGTGGTGGAGACAGCTCCCTCCCTACATGATGGGCTCCAGGGAGTCTCTGCCCTTACCAATGGAGAATCTATCCCCTTAAATCTCTCTTGTAATTAAAGTCTGATTATTTTTGTCCTTATAAACAGGACAAGAAGAAGGCTGCCTTTGGCTTTACAACAACTATCACCATTTTGGAGCCTATTTTCCCTGGTGTTTATTGGCAGGAAGGAAAGGAATTAAAGGAAAATATTGTTAACTGTAGCACAGACAGGACTCAGTCATAATTTGTCATGTAAGAGCCACTGACAGCAAATATTTGAGACAGGAACACACACTAATATATTATTTATATTAAACTAAGGGAAAAAGAAGTGAGAACTTAAAACTCCTGTGGTCTCTTTCCTCTGCTTCCCACATATTTAGGGCTCATTATTCTGCTGCTGGTAACACAACTTATGTGGAGGCTCTTGGCCAGCAGTCTTCTAGTCAGTACAGGAATGAAAAAGAAACCCTCTCCAACCAACATTAGTGTCCATCAAAGGAGTATCTTCTAGAGACCAGCAAAAGTGTCCAGTACAGAGTGAGTGACTCTCAAACTACATGAATGGAGGCTTCTTGTCACTCTGAGAATCATACCATTTCAGTGTGTGAGTTTGGAAAGAATCAAGGGAACATGGCCCCCGTCTCCATGACTGACTCTCTCTATCGAGTTAAACACACCAGTGACAGTTCTCACCTCTATGAACTTTACATTCTTGGCCAAAACTTAATTGGTTTAGTGATCTGTATGATCACAGAATCATTCAATTTGCAAAAGACCTCTGATATTATAAAGTGCAACCACTAAAGCACCACAAAAACCATGTCCCTAAGTGTCACATTACTTTTAAATACCCCTCAGGATGGTGATTCTTCCACTTTCCCAGACAGCCTGTTTCAATAGTGGACGATCTTTTCGGTGAAGAATTTTTTCCTAATATCCAATCCAATCTGAAGCTTATGCTGTACCATGGCTTTTGGTACAAGGACAGTTTGGTAATATGCAGAGTTAAGCAAGCATTTGTCAGATCTCTTTGGAGACACAGTGAGCCTCTAACATTCAGTTCTCATGGTCTTGGAACCGATGTCCACGTTGCTTAATTCAGCCAGGCTCCACTGCACTCAATCAATTCATGTTACTCACAGAACAAACCCACAAACCTGCACTCTGCTGGAGAACCAAAGCCAGATATTTATTGGAAAATAAGATGGAAGAGTATCATCTTACACTAGTCAGAGAATTACTCCGTTTCTATATGTCACATTATTATGCAAATAATCATCTTTGCTGACGTAAAACTTGATAGATCAGGCCATCAGATTTAGAGGTGATGAGCTTAGCATGCTGTTCTTGGTAGGTGCAGGTGTAGCTAGTGTGCCTGTGGTTTGCCTAGTCCACAGGAACTGTGCTCCTCATGCCTCACAAGAGATTTTCAGCCCTGCCCTGCAGCTTTCCAGGCACAGTCTCTTTGTTTAGTTTTGCAGGGGGTCAGCAGCACACTATGCTCAGAACAGCAGCCTTTAGACAGCCCATCACGACGATGCTGCTGACGTTTCAGAGCCTTGTGCTTTAAAGCTAAGAAAGTATCTTTATGGGGTGTTAATAGTCCCACACAGTTAACTTCCTCAGTGACCCAGGCAAGGTGTAGCAGATGAACTGAGTTGTTTTACTAGACACCACCAGCTGTGATAGAGACAGAGCCTAAATCTTCAGAAGTGTTCGATTGGAGAGAAATCTTATTTGGCATGTAGTCAATAGCTCAGGGAAAGAATAGGACCTTGTCCAGCAACATCCCCAGAGGTATCTGGTACATGTAACAGAGGCTGGGGATAATACAAAAAAAAACCCAACAAAACAAACCAACAAAACCCCAGCCTGGCTTCTCAGAATGCTAATCAGTCTTATATTTCACCAAAGGAAAACAATCCTTTCTGATTTTGTCTATTCCTCAAGGCTGCTGAGGCACCCAGATTTTTTCAACTAGCCACAGCAAACAAATTGAGAAGTGTGATGTTACAGAGGGAGGATCTTATTCTATGTTGGACAGAAAAGCCACCATAAAAGTGATTAGACAAATTTTCAAGTGCAGCTAAACCATACAGAGTATGTGTTCAGTGGGCTGAGCAATGCCTGATGCAGGTAGTCCATAAATTGTCAGTCTCTGAAGACTAGAAGCACATCCCAAAAAAGTAATTTTTCTATACTTGCCCATGTTTTACACACTTCCTGGAAAATCTTGGTACTGGTTAGAGGCTTATTTATATGTGGTTTTTCTCTGTTCTAAGATACTTTATTTGAAGACAACATGTTTCAAGTTGCTCCATTTCAGGCTCTTAGTTGTGCTTTAATGAATGATAGTTGTTCTTCCCTAGGGTTTCCTCACCAATCTCTGTTATATTGATAGATTAGTTATGGCTCAGAAATAATAGCATTACGCTCCTCTCTCAAATACCTGGATCGAGCCACAGCAACATTCCCAGTGATGTTCCCCAGTGAGAACAGCTTTAAAGTTTGTAGACTTGGTGCCAGCTTCCAAAAAGCATTGTACATATACACATAAAGTCTTGCCTGGGCCATATCTCTCTTTTTCCCTTGTGTCTTCTTCACCCTCATATTAGAGCCTGGCTGTAGCAAAGATTTGCTCCAGATCTCCCATGCATCCAAACTGTAGCCACCAGGAAAACACAGCCAGGTGCCCACGACAGCAGGGAGCAGATTTGCAATAAGCAAAACATTACTAACAGACCTTATAGGCAGAGCCATGGGAGCATTTTACTAATTGATGGACTGGCAGTGCTGCACTGCCTCAGCCATTAAAAAATTCACCATGAAAGCTTGGATGGAAAGAGGGAGTCCATGAATTAGCCAGAACAGAGCGATGTGTGCATAGGAGCTGTAAAGAAAGGGGTAGAGAAGCTAGAGAGCACACCCAGAGGGACAGCAGGCAGCAAAATAACATGTAAAGGAAAAGACTGCTTTAATATCTAAAGATGGTGTGCCATCCTCTTAGTCTCAGGATTAAAAATACAGGCATGGGTACAATTTTGTACATGTAATTGCTAAGTAGTGTACAGTACAAAAATGGAAGCAAGAGTGAAGGAATTTGAGGCAATTTCCTGGAATCCCTCAGGAGAAATTGAATTTAGCCTGGCTGACATGCCCCCCCACTGAGAAAAAATTATTCTTCACTCAGAATAAAAATACTAATTATTATTATTATGACTGCTTATAATAGCATCCCCTTTCATTCACCACTGAAATGCAAAACTTGTCATGCTGCACATTTTATGTGCAGTGAAAATCCTTTTCCGATGTCCATAAGACAAGATGGGATAGGGGAAAATTTTCAGTGACTTGTGATTCAAGAGATGCAGTAGAGCCTGTTATGGAAATCTCTTCCTTTGGTATTACCCAGTGCAATTATCTATCCTGTTGGGTCTTCTGTCTATTTGGCTGGGCAAACTCTGAACTGCATTGAATGATTTTCCAACTCTTTATTCACTGAGCCATGAAGCTGAAGGAAATACATAAGGCTATGGCAAGCCTTCAGTTTATCCCTCCATTAATTCCACCCTTCTGTTACCCTGCACCATGAAGTTTACAGTGGTGGATTTACTTTTGGCCAAATGTGAAGAGGGCATAAGGTAGGAGAGAAGGTGCAAAGAGAGAAGGTGCAAATATCCACTATGAAATCCTGTAGAGTGGCTAAAGTTATCAGGTTTAGCTCTGGGTTTTTTGTTAGCAGGGGATACAGTCCCCAGCCAGGGCATGGGAACTGCTCATTGGTGTTTCCCCTGCCCAAATCCTGCACAGCAAAGGCTTTGTTTAAGCTGCCTGACTTTGCATTGGAACAGATAAGGACTGCACAGGAGCTCTGCTGCACAAACTCTGAATAGCAGCTGAGAGCTCTTATATCTCCAACCTCCCACAGCAGGCACAGCAGAGATCTTCCTCTCACCTATGAAACACCTGGACTTTCAGCTGAGCAGTCCTGAGCCGTGGTGCTATGGGTTTATCAGGAAAGTCTGTGGGAGCTCCCTATATTAACTGAAGCTGTTTGCTTACCAACAGTGTATGATTGCATCACATATGACAGACAGCAGGGCCTGAAGACACAGAGCTATAAGAATCACTAACAGTCCAGACATTGAAAAAGCATGCTGATCCCAAAGCAGTTTAAAAAAAATCCCAGTGGTTCCATTTCTTTCCCCCCTGAGGGGGTCCTCTCCATTTTTAATTTGTTGTATGCCTTGTTGCTGGTCAGCAGGTGCCACAAGGCATACAAGACACTAATCTTTCTAATAAAATATTTCCTGCAGGATACTGAAAGTGCCAGAAGTTTTTTTTAAAAGGGAGAAAGAGAGCAATCTCAGAATCAACTTGTAACTGCTAAGAATAGAAAGGTCAAGTTTTTCTCAGCATAGCCAATATTTACTTTCATATTCACATCTCATTGCCTCACATCAAGAATAAGAAGTGAAAAACTAGTCTCACGGATCAACAAGCGTCACCTGCCACGAAAGAAGGTTCTGGAATGAGAGTCCAAGTCTGTGAGCCAAGACAATTGGATTGCTCAACTGCATCTGTCACTTACTTGTAAATCACCTTCCCTAGCAATGTCGTGAGTTTTCAACTCTGAGACAGAGCCAGCAGTGCTTAGCAAGTTCAAATGCAAGTTGTCAGAAGTAGTATGAAAAACTTCAGCTGGCTTCAGCATCCAACGCCATCAGGCAATGCGCAGTGAAAACCTCAGTGGCCTTTTCCAGCCCTCTGGAAAGGTGTGGTTAAATGAAACAAAAGGGATGGGAGGAGCGGCAAACTGGTTAAAGCATGAGTCCCTGCAGATCCTCAGGAAGTAGCTCGGTGAGTTATCTTCTTAATTTTGCCCAAGGCCTCCAATTTAAAATGGAAACTACAGAGAGAAACTTTTCTGGAAGCCAGATCTAGAGTGGCTCAAATTAGAGATGCACTGCCTCCACCCATCTGTCACCTCTAAATGAAAATGTCAGCCTTAATTCATGGACGTTTTTTAAATCCTTTGATGGAAAGGACTTGAAAAGCAGTGGTTATTATCACAAGCGCTCAGCACCGCTATCAGGCACACGGCTATTTTATGAGCAGGCAGTGCCCTCCCCCATCCTCCTACCCTGGAAAGTTATAATGTATCTCTGGGGCAGGTTGATATTTGCACTTTGTGGACACCCAATAAATAATAATCCAAATATTTGCACACATGGAATATTTTGTGACATTATAGAGCTGACAGACTGTGATTATTCGCGAGTTGCTTTGTGCACAGGGCTCCCATTGGTTTCAAAGTGAGTGCGGAGTTCAGAAGCGCTGCAGAGTAAGACCTGTGACATTTATGTTTATGAAATAGGAGAGACCTTATCATTTACTGTTTCTGTAGTCACAAAGCCAGAATAGCTGATGAGGGGCCTTTGCTGCTATCTTCAATATAATCACAGTGTACACAACAGAGGTGTCTTGGCGAGTAGTAAGTGAGTAAAGGAAAACAAAGGGAGATTAGCAAGGAGTGCTGTAGGGTGGGAGGGGGCACTAGCAGGGCATGGCAGGGGGAACCCTGGCCTGGGAGGGCTGGGGTGGCTGGGGGAACAGTGGGAGCAGTGGCAGCATTGGCATGAAGGTCCCTGGGCTGGGAGAAACCAGGGGACTGCAGGGAGGAGTGGGCACTGGAAGAGCTCGGAGCCGAGCGCTGGATGGGAACAGCAGGGCTGCTTTGTGGGGGGCACGGGCGCAGCCAGCGCGGAAGCGAGCAGAGCTCGTATGCCATCTGCTGCTGCACTATTAGCTGCTATTAGTCACTGAGCTTCATGAGCATGAAATTCCCTTCGTTGCTGAAAAGCAAGGAGAAAAGCCCAGGATGTGGCTTAACTTTGATTAAGCACCAACAAATTTGGGACAATTTAAACAAGAGGGATTTCAGACATCTCATTGAAGCGTGTTGCAAAATTCCTTCTTTGCCTGAGGGAGGCACACACACAGAGTGTGCCCCATTGTACTTCTCCTTCCACAGCACTTTTGTCAGCAAGATAAGAAGAGAGAATTTCCAAGTGTTTCGGAAAGGAGCTATGGATTTGCTAAATGGATTTCTATCCTGTTCGGTTAGAGTGATACGGTTCAGCACGTTCCAAAAAAAGATGGAAGTAGACAGAAGTATGAATAGAGACAGCTTTCTCAATTATGCTAGTTAAGATAAATGTTGGTAGACTTATTAATCCTTATGCTTCAGGGCTTTTGCCGATCAGCAGCTTGGGTCAGGAAGAAACATCCCACACCTTGTCATGGCATAATGCAATTAGAATTGATGTCTCCTTCTGTTCCACTTCTGGCTGGGATAGAGTTAATTTTCTCCATAGTAGCTATGGGACTACATTTTGGATTTGTGCTGAAAACGATATTAATAATACAGAGAGGATTTTATTTCCAACGGTGTCATGTGCAGCATCCATGACTTTTCTGCTTTTCACACCTGGGGGTGCACAAGAAGTTGGGATGGGACACAACTGGGACAGTTGACCCCAGGGACACTCCATATCATAGGACATACTGACCACAGGGATATTCCATACCATAAGACATCACCTTTGGCATATAAAGCTGGGGGAAGAAGGAGAAAGGAGGCGACGGTGTTTGTTTTCAGAGTGACGGTATTTGGCTTTTCAAGGAACCATTACACACCATGGAGCCCTGCTCTCCTGGGGATGGCTGAACACCTGCCTGCCAATGGGAAATGGTGAATGAATTCCTTGTTTAACTTTTGCTTTCTCATGCAGCTTTTGCTTTACCTATTAAACTGTCTTTACTTCAACCCACAATATTTCTCACTTTTACCTTTTCCGTTCTCTTCTCCCTCATCCCACCAGGACAGAATGAACAAGCAGCTCTATGGGGCTTAGTTGCCAGCTGGGATTAAACCATGACGTGTTGCCTGCCAGATTTGGCTATTTGATAGGGTAGGACATGGGGCATCTTGTGACCACACATGGTTCTGCTTCCAGAACTGCCCTTAATACAAAAGCTACATCAGTGGATGGAGAGACTGTTGATTTTCTTCCTGTGAACACTCCCCCTGGAAGCCAGACTTACACTCCTATCGTTGAAGGGGAGGGGAGATGGAAGGTGAGAGCAGAGGCAACCTAATGTGACTGCCACCCAGCCACAACACAGCTTGATTTAAACAGCAGGCTGGAGAACTAATGCATTTACAGATAAAGGCTGAAGGCACTGCTTTGAGAAAATTATCATTTCCTTCCTCAAACAGAGGGAAAAGTGAAATGCATCTGCCAGATTATGAGCTGTGAATGATTTTCTTAATCTTGCTGAGAACACAGTACATATAGCAAAATTTGGTCACAACATGGAAACAGCAGCATCCAGCAATCCTATGCATCTAGCAGGGTGGAGTGTGACGACAGCCACACCAGCCCAGCTGGGTGCTAGGCAAAAAAAAAGAAAAAAAAGGTTATTTTGTGCTTGTTGGAGTTGTAGGGAGTGGTTGGACCATGCAGTAAATCTGATCCTTGAGCTATTAGGACTGGCTCAAAAGCTCTGCAGCCATGTGAGGCCACTGCTGAGCTGGTATAAGCTCAGTCTCTTAGAATAAATTTGTCCAAAGCATTTTGCCAAGGTGAATTGCTCTCAGGCTGTGCTGACCAGGCCTGTCCCACAAGAGACCCTGTGCTTCCCAGCCTGCTTGCATCTCTCACCCACACCATTCAGGACTGGGGTCCCCTTGACTGATGGCCAGGCACCCACGAGTTTTGGCACTGGGTGAGGAGAGTGAGAATTCAGGCTTTCCCAACAAGCCACATCCTAGCTGAGGCACTAAAGGAAGCTGTTGTCTCTTCAAGACCATACATTACAGCCATTGTTAGTCAGTCATTGTAAAGTGCTCTTAGAGCAGTGGCAGATGTCCTATTACACTGAGAGAAGTAAGACACCTGGGTTCGTTACCACCTAATTAGGTTCTCCATGTGATTAACTACTTGTGTTGCACACAAAGAAGCAAACTACCCAAATGAAAGCCAACAGAAGACAAGCTGGCATGGCAGCAGGCACCTGACAGGCACACACAGATCTGTAACTCATCTGGCTTCCTGACGGAGACTGAAGGATTTTTAGTAAAAGTTATAAAACTATAATCAGAAACTCTGAGAGCATATGTTTTGCCTGAGTCATAGTCCTTTGAGACTCCCACAAACTCTTATCATCTCACAAAGAGAATCCATTTTGGTCCCTGGTGGATCTGACCTACCTAAACATTTATGCTTCCTCTGCAGAGCCCTCAGTATTTTCCAGTCACCTCAGTATCTCCTCCTTAAAGACATCTCCACTTTCCCAGGAGGCAATAATTCTCTGTACCCTTCTGTACTGCTCAAAGCCTACACTTTGTCCATCTGCAGAAGACCATTTTTGTACCTTTGTCCTGTAAGAAAAACTTGTGGAGGACTTTAGTCCTCAGACTGCATAGTCCTGAGATTTGTCTGTCTCCCTCTTCCCTCCCTCCGTTCCTAAACCCAACAAGATAACAAAGCATGTCTCTGCAGAGCTCTGTCTCTTCACTGAGAGCTTCCCAGCCTGCTGGAGCTGAGCCTGCAGTGTTCCTGCACAAGCTTGAAGGCTGCAGGCTGGGTTTCTTCGTGAGCGCCTGATCCAGCCCAAACACAGATCCACATTCAAACCCTCTGAAGCCTCTAATCAATCAGTGAATTGCACTGAACGCCCTGAGGAAAAAAAGATCTTTGATGAGGCTTTGCTGCTAGCAACCAATCCAAATCCATTAGCTTTCACATCTGGAGTTCCAACGAACAATAAAAATGAGCTTGATGGCCTCAATCTTGTCCTCATTTTTCAGCATCACAATAACCTGGCTCCACTAAACACAATTCAGCATGATTGCCTGACTGCTCAGACTTCGGGGATACCCAGAGCCGCTACAGCTGCCAGAGAAGAGGGTCAGGACAGAGGGTGCTTTGGCAAAACTCTGTGTGTCTGTGTGTGCACATATGCATATTAGGGCAAGATAAAAAGAACTGGAATTGGGCAGGATGCTGCAGGTTAGGACCGGGGGCATTGGCAGAGCTTTATGATATAAATCCACTCAGCATTTTCCCAGTCAAACATGAGTATCTGGGCAAGACTATTGCTTTTACAATATGGCCAGCTTTCACCTTATTTCCACCACTTTTTGAAGTTTGCTTGTTCACCCTTGTAGACTCTTCTGGTGTCCCCTCTCAAGCCCCTCCAAGCCTGCATTTCCACCCTGTAAGAAATGGAGGACCTTCCTTTGCAGCAGGGCTGTAGGGAAGGAGAGCTTCCTTTTCTTCCCAGGGTGCCCACAGGCAGGACTCAGCTGATTCCAGGAGATCTGAAATGCAAAGAGGTAGCAGCCAGAGGCTGGGATAATTGCATGATTTGTGCTCATGATGAAAGCTGTGCTGATGCCAGCCTGGGACACACATGCTTGGACTCCTCCCAGAGCTGCAAAGAGTCCAGCACGGCTCTGCAGCTGCCAAGCCCGTAGCCTGGCAGGTGGGCACAGCCTGTGTAGTAGGATCTGGAGTACCAGGTTTCAGATGCTTCTCCTGGTTTGTCCAGGAGCTTCCTATGCCACTAACAATTATTCTGGTTTACTTGTTTCTGCATTTCTGAAGTTATCCTGGTGTCAGAATGAGGTGGAGAGTCTGATGGCAGTGAGGGACTCTGCTGCTTCCCCTGCTTTGTGAGCAACCAGCCCTGGCCTAGGATTTACTGGTTTGGTTGAGCCCTATTTCAGCCTAGCTTGCCCCACACACATATCCTCCAAGAACTCTCTTGCTCTTGTGTGAAGAGCAGTTGGTAATGGCAGTGGCTTTTCTCCTTCTCCCTTTTCCTTCATGCTGTAGCCCAGGTCCCCCTTCCTGACCTCACCTCTCTCTCTCTCCTTGCCTTTCACAAACAAGGAGCCCATGCTGAGACCTCTGTGTGAAGCCATCCAGAGCATCTGCTAACAGACAGCCTAATAGCTATTTAATGGGCCTGGTAAAGCTAGTAGATTTGTAAAGAAAATATGAACAACAATAGCCAAAGGGGAGCGTTCAAAAGCGTTCAAAACTGGCAGGGTCTTTTCCACTTGGACTTAAAGAGTTGAAGCGGTGCCTGAAGCCAGGCAGCAGCTTTGCTGGCTTTCCAAAACTGTCACATTCCCAGGAAGGACACTTGATCTGAGGATAACACTGTCTGCCCTACCCACGTGGTCATAGGAAGGATCTCCAGTAGGCTTCTAAATGGCTTTGCCAAATGCTGCCAGCTCTGGGGTGGAGGAGCACTGCTGGTCAGGAGGTCAGCTTTCTCCAGGATGAGGAGCAGGTCACTGCTGGAATTACTGCTGTTAATATCCGCACAGTGGAGAGAAAGGTCTGTTAAGGCTGCATCCCGCAGATTTCTCTTTCCCAAACACAGCAG
Source organism: Brachypodius melanocephalos (assembly GCA_013398615.1). Taxonomy (NCBI): domain Eukaryota; kingdom Metazoa; phylum Chordata; class Aves; order Passeriformes; family Pycnonotidae; genus Brachypodius; species Brachypodius melanocephalos. The sequence goes on from VZSR01001342.1 coordinate 3,407,854, forward strand.
AGTCTGCCTGTCAGAAGCAGATGGATTTATTTGATCTTGACAGAATTTATACCTAAATCTCTTAATACTTATTTTCCTTATGTGTAGCCAAAAGTTTTATGAGACACACTAACCTCTGCTCAAGAAACAGACAATATATTTTGAAGGATATTGTATCTAGCTGACATATCATAAATTCCCTTTGTCACCCTGGTGCCCACCTCGAGTTATACAGCCACTGTGGAGTGAACACTAGTCCATATCTCTCTGGGGCTCCTCTAAAGGCCCTTATCACTCTGCACATATGTTGCCTGAGTAGGTTGCCCAGGCCTGGAAATAAAAGCTGAGCTGAAATGAGTCAGGTTGTTGTCAGATGATCTTACTGTTCAGGTGTCAGTGTTAATGGTACCAAGCAGGATAGGATATACACACACTTGACAGACTTATGCACACCTCTGGAAGATGTGTGGGGTCAGTGAGGGAGGTGTGGTCAGCTTGGGGCAGCAAGATGGGATGCCTTGGCACTGCAGCCTGCCTGGGCTGTTCTTCAAGGTGTATATGCAGTGGCAGGAAATATGCTCCCAACAGCACATCCACTTGAAACATACACCAGTGTTCACCCAAAATGTCAAGTACTCTCTTTGCACAGCATCATGATATCACTATCATGCACAGCCCAGACTCTCCACCTGCTCTCTCACTCCAGCCCAACCCAGGGCCATCTCTGTTTCAAAATGGGGCAGCAGAAATGCAGGCTGTATTTCTGCCACATTTCCCCACACAGCAGCTCTCTGTCCTCTCACCAGACAAGTCCAGCAGCACAGCAGAGCTGTGTGTCTGGAGTTGGAGCAGGTATGGGTAACAGGGATGGGATATGAAGCAAAAAACTTTTTTTTCACTTCATCACAACTTAAAATCTCTGAAAGATAGGTCCTGGCCCTCAACAAGATCAAATTGATTGCCACACAAGGAATTATTGACAGGAGAGGAAAAAAAAAATCATTTTCCTATGGCTGCATCCTAAAAGCTCACCAAGTCTTTATCCAAGAAGTGCAAACACACAGCAGTGGTGTGATATGTGACAGTTTGGCCCCCATCATTGAGGATGAATGCATTTCCTTTTGTAGCTGAATTTAGCAAAGTGTAGCTGCCCTCTGGTTAAAATAATGCTACACTGCTTTAAGGGGTAAAAAGCACGTGCTTAGGTCTTGTTACACCTGGGATTTGGAGTTTGCTCGTGACTTTAGCAGCCTGCTTGGACCTGATTGCACCTTGGTGGTCCTGGAGGAGGGGTTTTGAGTTGCCATTAGAAATATTACACATGTAGACCAAAGCAGATCCTGCAGAGAGAAGCACAGAGGAATGCTTGCACACGGATGCTTGAGGGATACACACCCTGTACTCCTGTACTGCCCAGCCCTGAGCTGGCTCTTGGCCTCAGGGAGCCTCTGCTGCTGTTGGCCAGGGTGGCATTGATACCTGAGGGACAAGGAGTCACAGACAGGGAGCTGGCCTTCAGCATCAAGGGCCAACATAGCACTGAGGATGCCCTTTTCCCATGGAGAACCAGGGGCTACCTTTGCCTTGGCAACACCACAAAGACAAACGGGATTCATAACTGTAGGAGCTCCCTGCAGCCAGGAGTTTGAATAATTCACTTCCCAGCAAGAGACATCAATCCTTTCTCCACAACCCCTTCTACCACCTCAGAAGATGTATGAGGGGAAGGCAGGAGGCATTTTTATTATTTTTATTTAGTTTGTGGATGTTTAGTGTTCCTCGCTGTGGGCTATATTCAGTCCTCACATGTATGATATTCTCAAGACCTTTATCAGTTAACTATCCTTCCTTTAATTTTCCCCCTGTTCTTACCCTTACTTTTCCCTCTTTATAAATTACAACGTTCAGGCCTTTGCTGGCAGTAGAGAGCACTACATTGTTCTGGAATAAAATGGACTTTATTCCATTATAATGACTCTGCTTCCAAAGGGGAGTAGTTATACTGGAATAAAAGTATTTTTTATGCTCCAGTCTGGAGCATAATTCAATCATAAATTACATCAGAAAAAAATAAACCATAATAATAAAATGGCAGTTTGTGCATTGATTAAAGTGAAAACACTCTTCATTCTGGAATATTCCATGTATAAAGTGAAGTTAGTGTGCAATAAGCAAGGGTGTGATTTTTTTATAGCACACTAACTACCCTTCATTCATTCCCTAATGGATACCCTGCCAGAAAACACGAGTGCCTTTAGGTGAGGCAGGTTTGAAAGTGGAATAAACTATTGTGCATTAATGTGCACTAGGAGCATTCATAAAGGAGCGTAGGGAAGTAAGGAGAGAAGTGAAAATCCACCACCAACTACTCCCAGAGTGGCACACCCGGGGAGGTTCAGGCAGGTCCAGGCTGAGACAACTCTAGGGGAAGAACCCTTCACATCTTCCTGTGGTAGGAAGATTTTCCAGGCCCACTGGTCCTCATGGTCTGGGTCTTGAAACTGGTTGTGCGACCTTGATGAAAGAGGAAGCTTTTCCATTTTGGGAAGGGGGATATGCCACCAGGAAAGGTACACTGCTGAAATTATCCCTTCTAATCTTGCATGAGAATATATCTCAGACTCCTCTGAGCAGCTGACCAGCCAACTCAATGAAGGTAGGGCTTTCTGTCTGTGCAGGTAGCCCAAAGGATCGAGCAGCCAACATCACACACATACAGCCAGGGGCTATACTTAGGGCACTTTCTGTTCACTTCTCTTGTCACACATTAGTACAGCATTTGTACCCAACATCAGTTTGTATCAGTCACGAGCTCTTGATCAGACTTCAATGCACCCCATAAAGCAATCGTTCGCAGGGAGCGAGGGAAGTGATCTCCTGGCTAGGAGACTTCCCAGGGAATCTGTCACTCTCTTTGATTCTGCTTTATATTTTTCTTTGTGTGAATTTACAGGCTAAGGGAGTTAAACTGCATTCACATTTCCTAGTTTTACCTAAAGAACAGAAATGTGCTGTAAATGCTCCTCAGCTGGTTTTTTTTTACCACGATGTGCTAGACAATTATATCAAGGTATATGCAGCAGCAATTTGTGTGCCAACCTCAGCTCTGCCAGGGAGCCACTGCCTGTTGTCCCCATTGGTGAGAAAGGATGGGCCCAAGTACAGCAAGAAATCTAAGGCCCTCCCAAGAATGGCACTCAGGTCATTGACAACATCCAAGTAAAATTCACACATGGCTCAAGACAAATAAAGCCTGCCATTTAGGGAAAGCTGAACCTTCAAGACATCCATATTTCATTATCTAAGACCTGGTTTGCCCAAAACCAGCCCTGCCAATGGCCCCTTGCTCTCCCAGCCCAGGGCTCCCCACACCAGCTCTGAGTTTCTTGCTAAGAAGACACATCACTGCCACACTGAAAGCTGGGTTCAGGTATGGCTTCACGGGTAAAAAACACCCTGAAAGCCTCATTACTTAACACATTTCCACTAATGTGATGCTAAAGTATCACTCAACGCCTCATATCAAAAATGGTATTTGACACTTCAGCTACTCATGGCTAACGCTAAGGTGCCTTGACAAAAATGGCACATTCAGAAATATCACTGCCTGTATGTGTGTGAAAAGGATCATTGTCTTGGACATCATGTTAGCTACAACCAAAGTTCAGCTTCTGTGGACTTCACAGTACACACCCTCAGGCTTCTGAGCAGTCTGAACTTCAGAGCATGGTTCAGTCTTGTGAGTCCACTCATTTCTGCACTATTGTCCTCTATACTGAAAAGTAATTTAAGCTTAGCTAATTTCTTTTGCACTGAATAGGGTCAGGAGAGCTCACACAATCTCCTGCCAAAGCTCAGCTGTCAGAGTGGTGACATTTAATGAGGGGAACAAAATTAAGGCAGGAGGGAGAAGATGGTTAACATGTTCAGCTACCAAATTGGATTCTTGAAAGCTCCCTATCTTAAAAGTCTTTTCCAACTTAAATGATTCTGTGATCTTCTCCCTTCCCGGCATGTGATTTCTAGTGTGGGGCACAGGGAGCTGAGCCTGTGGAAATGACAAGGGCTCCACAGGCAGATCAGCCTGAGGCCATCAAATGAGTTTCTTTGTGCTCAGATCAAGAGTTGATTCCAGCCCTGTGCACTGACTTGCTCATTGCACTCCTTGGACCCCTTGCTGAAAGGTTAGGGTGAAGCACAAAGCAAACATGGAATTAAAGATGTGGATTATATCAACAATTACAATCTGGAGCATAATTAAATTATAAATTAAATTGGAGTTTTAAAAAACCAACCATAATAATAAAAGGGCGATTTGTGTGTTGATTAAAGTGAAAACATGCAGTCATTAGCCTGTGTATAAATCTCGTTAGCTGTGAGCAGAGCTGTATGTTGCCATTAACCTGGTGAGTGCCTGTGGGGAACTGGCACTTCTCTGGGTGTTTAAAACATGGATGTGCATCAAGGCAGCTGCTGTCCTTTGGGACCTCAGTGTTGGAGGTCAGGTAGGGGAGTGGTACACATTTGCTGGTAATAAAAGTCACACACAATATATGCTTTGCAATGCCTCGTACACATCTGTTTCCATGAGACAAGAATTACCAAAAGTGGCCATTTTTAAGTGTGAGACAAAGGCAGGTGATGGGAGATGATCACTGTGACTATGGGGCTACACACAGAAAAGGGAGGGAAGTGAAGCCATAGCGTGGGGAAAAAAATGAGCCTTCACCAATCCTTGGTAAATCTCAAGAGGATAAGGGTGACCCTATATAGAAAGAGATATCCTCTGACAGTGTTTCTACATCCCAGAGAAATGCTTTTGAAGACCGAAGCTAGAAAATTCCGCTCCTTTTCTTTTGTCTCAAAAGCTTTCAGGGAGCTTTGAGGGTTGCCAGAAGTCAGATGCTCCTGGCCCTTGCCTCACATATCTGAGAACTTCTTGCCCCATCTGATCTCTGTTGTGGGTGGGGCAAAGACCTCAAGCAGATCCCAGACCAGCATCCTAGACCTTCTTCATGTTCCCGATTAAAAGGTCAACACACCTTCCTCCCACATAGTGCTGTGTATCCTTCCTCTCTCATCTGTTTTGCCCTGCTGGGCTCAGGAGTTTGTGTCTCCCCAACACATTCTGAATAACCTTCCTGAGTAACCCTGCTGGGATGCATAAAGGCTCCTCCTTGCAGCCCCTTCTTTCTCCTGTATTTCATACCTCTCCTGAGCCAAGCACACTGTGTTCCCATATTACGAGAGAATAATTGCTTTTCCACAGCTCACATCCATGCCATTTTTTTTTCTCTTTTGCTTTACAAACTCCTCTCCCAGAGAAATATGTCCCCACACGAGAGCTTTAGATCGAATTTTTAGATCAAATTATCCTTCTGTTCTATAATACCATCCGTAATTACTCCCTGTAACTTTGCTTTTGCAAGTGATCGCAACCATCAGGCAATTTTCACACATCTCGCCAATAGAACTCAAGAACAAGCAAATATTAGAGCGAGTGTGAATTTATTTTTATTTATAAATTACTTAACATAGAAAAAAAAAAAAGCGACAAGTTCCGAGCACTTAGCAAATTACTGACTTGAAATAGCTTTTGCAAAATTTGCCTGTGTTGTTTTCTCCTGTGCCTTGCAACAAGGGGAGGGAAGGGGCACAGAGGGAAAGGCATACGTGCTCAGATACTGGAAAGACTGGAGAGGAGCTGAACAAACCGTGGCATATTTTGCAGTGTAAAGACGCATGCAAAAGTCTTGAGCTTTCAATGCAATGAGATTTCTCAGTCACTCATAAGTTTAGGCATCGACTCAAGTAATCAACGTGAGGAAGGCAAGCTTACTATTTCACCTGTTCGTGCATGCCTGAACTCAGTTTCCTCTAGCCTCTCAGTAGCTTCACCTGGCAGATACTCAGTTACATCCAACTTTGACTTGGTTTGGAAATCATTCTTCCCCAGATTTGTGTCGCTTCCTGTGAAATTTCAGCCAGAGATCTGGCCAACAGGGAGCTCAGCTCTGAATTAGCCCAATTTCAGTTGCAAGTACAGCAGAAGAGAAAAAGAAAGATCCAAAAACAAAAACAAAAAAAAGCCCTGTGTTTGACTCCATCTCAAACTGTTCAGTTCCAGAACTGAATCCAAAACCAAACTTTGCATTCAGACCCATCTGCCACGAGCCCTTGGCTCACAGGTGCAAGTCTGTAACCTGCTGCCAATGAGGGCATGTTTCATGAGACTGCAGTGGGAAGACTTGGCTGGCAGAAAATATCAGTGGCTGCATTGTCCAGAGGCAACAAACACCAGCTTGCTCATATGGAAAGCAGACATTGAAACAAGCATGAAAAAGTCAAGATCATCACAAAAGACTGCAACATGTGGGTTTTATAATTTTGGGCAGGCTTTTCCAAGCCCGAGGGGAACAAGAGCCTGTCTGTCTTAAAAGACGGACTTTTGGTGATATCACCAGCATGGATTATCAAGGCTAATCTTAGATTTGAGCTGGGAAGTCACAAGGAAGCTGCAGGAAGGAGGGCTTTTGGCTAAGACCAGGGTCTCAGTAGTGAACTTTGTTCATGCTAAATGTCAAAAAGAGAGCATGTCTAGTGACTTTTGGCAAGCTTTCTTTCAGCTATCAAATTGCAGAGCAGATCAGATAGTGGGATCTCTCTTCCTGGACACTTGCAAGACTCAGTTTAACAAAACTGTGGCAGATCTGATCTCATGTTGGTGATGGTCCCAGAGAAGCTAGATTATGTGATCTCCAGAGAGCCCTTCCAGGCAGATTTTCTGTGATTTTTGTTGTACAGATATACCCTCCTTGGTTTGGTTCTCTGTATAAATATAAGGATGAAGAGCTGAATCTGCATCATCCCTCGGAATTCCCAGCAGCAAAGTGAATTAAAGGCTCATAGGATAATGTTGTGGTTTATAATCATGGATGTATAAATGGTTCATCCCTTTCCCCTAACCCCCCATCCCCACCCCCTGGTGGTATCATACTACCTTGTCAATCATCCTATCTTGGCAAGGTGCCCAGGTGACACCTTCTCCCTATTGTGGTGTCTCCGGACCACTCCCACCTGTCTTCCCCATTGGATCAAGACCCCCCTGGTTCGGGTTACATCTGAACTGAGATAAGGGGTGGACCTGAGTCCAGACTCTCTTTCTGCTTCCTGCTGCCTTCCACCTCCATGGAATAAACATCTTCCTAAACCACAGCAGAATCCGCTTCTTCTATCACCAAGCCTCACCACGCGGCAGCTAGGGATTGAAACCCACAAACTATCAAGTGGAGCAAGGGCTGAGAAACTCCTGCTAGCCGGTAGCAAATAAGCCCACGCATCCACAACTGGCGCCCTACGTGGGGCTCGAACCCACTCATCCACAGGATAACTTGGGATGGACAAGACCATTGCAGGTCATTTGGTCCAACAGGTTGCTCAAAGTAGGGTGAGTATAGGTTAGGTACCAGTACAGCAGTGAGGAGAGGTCACAGACTATTTCTGAAGGTCACCTTTATTCAGAGGGTTCACTTACGCTGCAGAGAAACCTGCCAAACAAGTCGTTCGTAAAGTATCTCATGTCGACTCCTAAAACATTTTACTTTTCCACAAATCAAAAGAGAGATTGAAATACCATTTACTTCTTAGCTTCACTTCTAGAGGAAACTCCCATAGTAATTAGGAATTTTAAAAATCCAAAAGGAGGCACGCAGATGATATTGAGTGTCTCTCTCCATCCAGGAGCACAATTTCTTACAACCAAGGCAGTTCAGATAAAAACTGACCTTAAAGCCCTGTGGAGAGAAGCCCCATCATACCTCCAAGCAGCCTTTTAAAGGACTCCATTGTCACTATTTTACACCACAATGACACAGACTCCAAACTTCAGAAAGCTGAAAATTGACTCCTTTGTTTCTGGGATTTGTCTCCCTTTTATACCATTTTACGCAGACCAAGTTGATTGGTGAAACAAAGGCAAACTTCTTCAATCACATTGGTCAAACCAGAGGGACATCAAAGAGAAGTCCCTCCTGAGAAAAAGAATGCACAACACGGTACAGTTAGAAAAACATTTGTCCTGTTTACAGAAAATTCCTCGGGAAAGGAATTTCGGAAACCAAAACATCTCAGGCAAGAAAACAAAGCTACACTCATGGTGCTTCTCTGTGTTTTGATTTAGTCTCACTTCCTATGGTACTAAAGAATGGCATCTTTCCCTCTTTTCACAATCTTTGGTAGGTTACCATCGCATTCATCTGCAAGCCCTGCAAGGCAGGGGCACAGCCTCATGGAGGCCTGTACAGCATCTAACACAACTGGGCTGGAATCAGAGCCTTTCCCTTTGTATCATATTTGTAAGACCCAACCTGCACCAATGGATGCACTGACCCTGTAAAGCAGGGAAGTGTCATTTCAGAGACGAGAAAATGAAGCAGAAAGACAGGCAGCATAGCAGCATGTCAAAGTTCACGCAGAAAGTCCGTGCCAGGCCTGGGAATCAGGCCTTATTCAAGCATCTTAATGTTCTTTCCTCTCCTTTTGGCACTGCTGAGATATAAAATAATAATAATCATGAAATGTGCCCAGATACTAAGAAGATCGTCACCTTAATTCAAATAATAGAAATAGCCAGCATCTGTGTAATGCAGAATCAAAATGGAGTATAATGGGGAGAACAAGATGTAGCTTGGAGTTTAAAAGTAATTAAAATTTCCAACCTGAGTTTCTTTTGCTTAATGTACTTCCAAAGAAACGTTCATCTGCTTGCAAATGCCTGACCCTAGGAGTGCAGGTTTCAATGCAATGGAAAGGCGTACATTGGCAGAATGACAGCAGCTGAACAGCATCTCATCTGGATCCAAAAATGTAAAGAAAAGGAAATACTCATTATTCTAGAGGCTCAAAGACAATTTCAATCCATTTTAACTCTAACAGGTCCCCCTGTGGCCTCTTAAAACCTACTGAATTGAAGCAAAGTAGTGTAAGCGGCAGAGTTTCATCTTCAAAGGTGCAGTGAAAGTATCCAGGCTGACAAGAGGGCTCAGTTCAGGAGGTTTTGTGGGGTTTCACTGTGGACTTTTAACAATGCTCTTCTGCAGCACCTTTTATCTCTGGATCTGACTGCACTTTAAAGATACTGACTGATCTCTCCCCATGTTTCTCCTGGGAGAGGTGTATTATTATCTCTGTTTAATTAGCAAGGAAACTGAGGCAAAGCAAAAGGAACTTATTTGCTTGGGCCTGCACAGCTCACTGGTGGAGGGAAGGAAAGAACTGGGATTAGATACGAGTTCTCTTGATGGTTTAGGTGTCCCACTGATTTTTATCTTCTCTGCTCCTGCTCTCCAGCTGCAGTCCCCCAGCCCTGAGCTGTCAGGAGCCCTGAGGGATTTGAGGGGTGTGCTGAGACAGGCAGTGATCACAGCAAAACAAGCAGCAACGCTGCCTGCTCATTCAGAGCAGTTCTCAGCATGTAAAGAGAAATCTCAGTGGCCCAGACAAGACCTCATAGGTCCAACAGCCCTATTCCTAGGCTACTAGTCATAATTTGCAAAGATATAAAGCAAAAATGAGAAGGAAAACCTCCTCCTTCCTCCCCATTACTCTGGCATTGCACAGTGCAACTGCTGTGCTAGAGAAGGATATGAATTTCCCTCAAATCAAGAAAAGAATTTGAGTCCCAGACTGGAAACTGTAGCTGTACTGGAAGCTCTTGGCATTCACTGCACACCTGTACAGAGCCTCTTTCTCATCCCAGAGTCACACCTGTCTTTTTAATCTGTATGTACTGTTTTCCACATCCACACATAGGCATACAAAACAATGCATAAATAAATGTTTATGTGACTCTCCAGAAAACAGTATGGAGAAGCCCTGAGAAGAGAGAATTACCACTGTCACCCTAGCAAGGTCTTCCACTCAGCTCCCTTTCACGGTTATTGAAACATCAGCGTTGTAAACTGCAGTAAGATCAGCAATATTGAAGCCCACATATTCCCCCTGCCTTCTGAGAAAGCCCTGGCAGGAGCCAGCAGTACTCCAGGCATGTTAAAACATATTACCTCATGCTTGGTGCCCCACTTGTACAGAACTGATGGTTGCTAGCTCAGATCCGAGCAGTTCAGAGAGTTTTCTCTGGTTGCACTCGAACACAGACATGTGCGTTCATGGGGAAAAGGGAGTAGAAGGAACATCCCCTCAATTTACCTTTATTCCATTGTTCTCCTCATAGCTTTCAAGGGTTTTGACTATATTTAGGAGCCTACGCTGTGTTCGCAATGTGGGGGTTGGTACAATTTGATGGTGTCCTTTTGAAGAGAGTCCCACTGCAGAAGCCAGGCAGCTCTGGCAGAACAGCTCTGGAGAAACTGGATCTAAGCTGAGGGAAAGCAGCAGGTTGGGGTAAGGGGAGTCTCTGACTAAGGTATGTGTTGTCAAATAGAACATCAGGGAGGTAGTCACACAGTCTTAATAGAGTTTCCAACATAGATGTGATTCAGAGCACCAAAACCCAGTCTACTTGCTCAGTTTTGTTATAGGGGAAAAGCAGGTGCCCACAAAAGGGAGTTCAGGATTCCAGAGATAACTGCATAAATGTTATGTAATTCACTAATAACAGCCACAAACTGAGCATTCATGTTTTGTTCATATTTTAAAGACACAGAGGTATCTTTGCTTTTCTTCTTTAAGACCAGCCATACTTAATGAGGCCTTGATCCTATTCCAGGAAACTAAAAATCTCTCCTCTCTCCCAACACAGGGCTGCCTCCAAGGCTATGAAAGTCCAGTTCCCTCACAGAGCTGCAGTGGAGATGATTCTGGTGGACTCTGGAGGTTGCTAAGACACCCTGGCTTCAACTGGAAGCTGTCACATGCTGCCTTTTGGTTGGGCTCACAGTTTGCTAAATAGAATGCATAGTCCCCATGCTGATCATAATTAATGGAGATGCTCCGGGATATTTAAGAGGCAAGTGCCTGTTCTTTTGGAACCAGAGGACCTGAGATTTATCACTGGTGCTGCAATGAAGAGGGAAGTCAACATGATGTACAATGTAGAGACCATCAAAAATTATTCCTATGTCCATGGATTCATTGAATTACTTAACATGCTCACACGGAACTCCGGAGTTTAATAATGCTAATGGGGTACTTTGAGATCCATACGCAGAAGAACTGAAGGAGGAAAATTATCATTATGTTCTCCCACTGTCATCTGCAGGTTTCAAAATATATTACAGTCCTTCAGTAATTGTCACAATGCCCCACTAAGTCAATATTATTATAACAGTTTCATAAGTGCTGAGAGGCTGATTTTGATCTCACTCACAGGGATCCAATCGCGACATCCTATTCCAGCCAGAGGGTTGTGTCTTGCATTTCAGGGCTATGGGAGCACTGTGGGTTAGAAACATCTCCTAGAGAAAATAAAGGAGCTTTGACCACAAAGGACCAGATTAGAGAATTGTAAAAGTGCCTCACATAGACAGCAAGTCTGGCCCACCAGCTCTGTTGCCTTTGTGATGCTTTACAGCTGAGGTCCTGTCCCACATGAGAATTTTGGCACTTCTAAGTGTGATCCTGGGGTTCTCTCAGAAGTGGCCTTAGGGGCTGAGCCAGGGGCTGACACCTCAAAGCAGAACTTGTTATTTTCATCACTGTGAATGATAAGAAAACCTAAATAACTCATTCAAGAGTGCACACCAGTATCAGTAAAACTGCTCTGAGTGAAAGCTGAGTCCTCATCTTTGACCAGCAGATAGCCCTTCCCTCCCTGTGTTTTCAGACCGATGACAATGCATTGGGCAACAGGGTACATAGCTGCAGGGCAGGGGGTAGAGGGGTTAAGAATTTGATTTCTGAGCATTACTGGAAGTGCCTTGTCAAAACTTTCACCTCGGTGGATGACCTCGGTATTCATCTCCGTAAAATGGGGAGAAGAAAGCAATCTTGCCTTACACATTGCTCTGAGATTCACAGATAAAACACGGTTTCTAGAGCTCCAATGCTTTGTTTAAAAATTCATTTTCCCTTCTGCCCTCCATACCACTAACCAAAATTCAGGGACTTGTGAATTGTTGCAGGGGAATCAGGAACTGGAAAGAAGCCTTTTATGATATCTTATTTATTTGCAAAGAATACATGGGCTGATATTTTCTCCCATGCAGGAGAAATCAAACAAGCCAGAGAGTTTCTTTGCTTACAGCATCAAACTCCAGGCTTTTCCTTAGGGTCAGGCTACCAGCTGCTTGAGCAGGCTGTGCTTCAGGTCTCTTCTTTCTCCATACTTGTGTTGAAGTTACATTCTCTCTCTCTCACATGCATACACACCATCCCAATTTTTTCAGAGCCCATTGAAGCTGTCTTTCCTGAGTGGCTAAAGTGTGCTTGTATGACCTCTGGCTTGGATAGAAGCCTGCTATCATTTCATAAGAGACTTTAACCATTACTCTAGAGTGAAAAATGAAACTTAGCTCAAGCTACAATGGCACTGGTGATTCTCAAGCCCTAAAGCAGTGGCCAAAGCTACCCAGTACTCTGCTTCTGAGAGCATATACCCATGAATTTTGCACTTGAACTGCTTCAAGCCTCCTTGGGAGAATTTCTTCACAGCAGTTCAAATGTTTCTCTCTGTGGCTCTGGCAGATGCACAGGGAAATTTCCCGAGGTGCTCTCTCCCTGAGTCTTCTCTGTTTATTTGCACTGCATGCTTCTGCTCCCAACAGCACCACTAGCAAGCCAGCAATGGGATCATGAAGGATGCAGAGAAGAGGATGAGTCTGGAGTTGTTTTGGTTTCTTTAATGCAAGGTGACAGAGTGCAGCAGAAGCAGAGAGAGGCAAGAAGAAGAAAATCATATTGAGGGTCTATTATGACTTTACACCTAAGATTGTGAACTCTAGGGAGAGCACCACAGGAGAAAAGGGAAGGAAAGAAAAGTAGATAAAAGCTAACAGAGGCAGGAAAATACATTTGGGAGATGTAGGAAAGGCATTGGGGGAAAAGGATAGGTGAAAGAAACATGAAGGAAACAGAACATGAAAGATGAAACAAAAAGGGGAAAAGAGAATGTAGGAAATGGAAGAAAACAGTTTGAGCAAATAGGGAGGAAAAAAGCAAGTAAAGGAATAGAGAACAGGAAAAGAAGCAAGCAGGCTTTTACCCAAACAGGCAAAAATTTAGGATGCTGCTTCCTACATTAAATGAAAAAAAAAAAAAAAAAAAAAAAAAAAAAAAAAAAAAAAAAAAAAAAAAAAAAAGAAAAAAGAAATAATCTTGTTTAGAGGTGGGAACGTAGCTACGGATTAGATTAGCACTGAGCTCTGGAGTAATCGCGCTCCTCAGAGCTAGCGGCCGATTTTGGAGACCCGGGCTGCACTGGCCCTTCGTGCGGCGCAATGAAGAATTGTTGTGTCCAAGAGCACCATCAAGCGGCGAAGGAAAAGCGACATTGGAGCGCCAAAAGGCGCTTTTTTGGCGCATGAGAGAAAAGGGCACGGAGCAATCCATTCGTGAGCGGTATCCCTGGCACAGAGAGCCCCTCATCCCACCACGGAGCAGACTAAGGGAGGAGAGAAAGCTCTGCACAGGCAGCTGTGGCACACACAGCACATTCGAGGGGTTCTGACTGCAGCGGAGGAGCTGGGAGAAGCAGATGGGAATGGCCCAGAGAGGAAACAGAAGGATCAGTGATCAGGGAAACAGTGGCACCACAGCCTGGAGCAGGAACAACCTGGAAAAGGTGCCTGGGATCAAGCAAGGGGGAAGGGTGGGAAGAGCAGCAATGGTGAGGGTCAGTGATTGAAACCAATTGATCACACACGTCACAGGTATTCACAGAGAGCTCAGGAAAATCAGAAAAGCAGCCCTGATCTGGGTGCCTTACCATGGAATTACCTCTCCACAGTACTAATCAGCCTTCCCTAAAATTGCAGTATTCATGCTGCTGCCCAGCACAGCCTTGGGAAGAGTCACATAAGGTATAATTGTGAATAGGTCAGAGTGCAACAAGTCAATGATGATGGATTTTAACAAAGGAGTGGATGTGGCAAAAGCAGCTTCTGTGTGTGTCCAGGATCCTGGAGCAGGAACCTGACACAGATATCAATAAGGAATCGTGACTAATATAAATGTGAGACCTCAGTAAAAGCTGGTGCTAGAAGAAGCATATTGACCAGTGCTACTCATCTGCCAATTTTCACTGACAGACCTCAAAATACTAATAACTTTTTTTAAAAGGGGACATCAGTGTCACCTTCTTTATTCTACACCTTGAAAAACAGAGACATGGAGAAACAAGTCATTTGCCCAGAAAGCATAAACAAGAGCAAAATTTCAATGCCTTGAGTTCTGTGCAAAACAGTCCATGGTGCCTCCACACAAGCAGGAAGAATTTCACCCAGGCACACACATTTCCCTTCAGGAAGGCTTCAGAAGTAGGAAGGAGAGTGAAGGAGAGATGTGGTAGAGCCCAGGCAAACAAGCAAGAGATGAAAGAGTGGGCTGAAGGAGATGGGAGAGTTGAATGTGGTCCACACAGGAGGGACACCACCAGGCTTACAGTGAGCGCTGATGGTGGAATAGGGAGCAGTGATAATGATGGAACTTGTTTGAAAGGCAGAGAGAAGAGGAAAAAGGGCTCAAACAGCAGTGAAAGAGCACTGAAAGCAGTGAAAGAGCAGCAGCTGATGAGGCACAATTCACACCAGGAGGTGAAAGAGAGAGAGAACACCCAAGGAAAACTTCCTTGATCAATAGTGCTGAGAACCGTGGGGAGGACACAGAAAATAAGGGGGGAAAAAGAAGGGTTTCCTCTTACAGGAAAGAAAGAAAGAAATAAAGGAAATGGACAGCTTGCTACTGAGGCACCAATATGATCATTACAAGACAGAGACTGATTTCCCCTGAGCAAGACCTGTCTTGTATCAACACCAACCACAACTGTCTCAGCCAAGTACGAATTTCAAGAAAGGCACTTTGTCCGTGGGCCCCTTAAATTCACTGTGTGTTCTTTGTTGGATTTGTTGATTTGGGTTATTGTCTGTGTGTGTTTTGGTTTTTGGTTTGTTTTTTTTTATTGTGGAGGGGTTTTTTTAGCTCTTTTCTTCAAATGACTCGCTTTAGAATGTCTCTTCCCAGACTCTCTTACTTTGGCAAGGCAGAATCAAAGGCCCTTGGGAGCTCTGCCATCTCAGCCACAGAGGAATTCTGCTATGGTGACCTGTGGGATGATGCAGACTTCTCTGAAGCACTGAGGGACACACAGAGGTCTTTTTTGCCTGTCTCATTAACCAGAAGGCATTTGTAGCTTCCAGCTGCTTCATAGAAGTGCTGAGGTCAGAAAGATGTGCAAACAAAGATTTCCAACATGTGGTTGCACATGGCAGGCAAAGGAAGAAGAGAAGCATGTTTTCCAGTGGGTTTCAGAGCCTATTTAAAATGCAATAGTTAATGAGTCAAATATTTCCTCAAATCAGACTCCAGAGTCTCAACTTCCCATCATGTCTATTCCACACAGCACCAGTAATTTTCCTTTCCTCCCTCTTCTGTTGAGGTGATTAATAATTAATTACTATTAAAAGAAAAAGCTGAGTAAACCCACTTCCAGTTTTGCAACCAAAAGACTCAAACCGGCACTAATTATGATCCTCGTCACTTTTCATCCAGCTGGGCAAAATCTGGGTTTATGGCAGAAGGCTCTGCCTCTGCTCCTCACCGTTTCTAAAGCTAATGGGATGGGGAGGGATGAGGAAATGCAGCAGATTCTCATGAGCTTTGGAAGGAGCTCATATGAGGCAAGGCAGGAATGAAGAGGTCTCAGCTTTTGGAGAGCCCTTTTGAAAGCTCGTTGGAGGAACCACAGCAGAACTGACTGCTTCTGACTTCTGCTAATACCCCATGCTGAATATTAATGATAAACATAATAAAATATGTATACAGTGTAATAGGAATAAAAACGCGCATGTAGCACCACAGATTTATAATACTGCTTTACATACACATTCAGACAGCTGAGTAGCTGTGGTGAGCACAGAGCCTGCTGCAAAGAATGAAAACAAGCTCCCTGCTCGAGATACTTATTCATGCTTGTGCCAGACTTTTTTCACGTCTGCTGCGTAGCTTTCTGGTCCCTTTGCTTCCCAGTTCCCAGTGTGATTACACTGTCTGGACAAACTTAATAGCTTAATCTGTATCATTGTCCTAGCACCTGGAAGTATTTACAGCTGAGGAAAAGGGGGTGGATAAGGAGTAGGTTTGCTGGTGTTTCACAGTCTATCCCATAAGAGATTTCACAATCGACAAATCAATGAACTGGAATGGCTTAAGTCTCTCCAGAAAATGACCTACCTCCATTCCTGCCCTACAGCTGAGCATATTCCATCTTTTTCACCACCCTGGATTTGCACAGAGCAGTTCCTGACAGCTGGGAAATCTCAACATCATCAGCTAGACATTCCCTATGCATAACATGGCAAATGGGAATATGTCCAGTTCTAAACCCTTAATAGTCAACAACAGTCAATGTTACAAAAGCCTGAAAAGTCTGAAAAGAGCCCAAAGTTCATAGAGGCAAGATGAAAGAACAGAGCTTTCAGCAGGTCAAGAGAGCCAGCTTTTATTGTCTCCAACAGGGACTACATCGGGTGTTCTGCTCTTGTTCCAAAAAACCCACACTATTTTTTTTCCCATCTGTGTCATTTGGTCTAACAAAAGAATTTACATCTCCCTATAAACTACCTTGCTTACTTTACATAGCATCCTTTCTTCTCCTTCAGCTCCAATCCCTTTCTGCCATTCTTTTTCTGCATCTTTCATGCTTGGCCCATTCTGTTTCCTCCTTTCACTAATTTGAGTTGCCAGGACTGAAGACCACTGTCTATTTGCGTGGCCTAGCAGTGGTGATATCTTCCAATTAGAATTTTCAAGAGAACTTGGGTTTTGTTGGTATAGGACTGTTTGCCCCGAGAAGGGCACAGAGCCAGGGGGTGGGTTTGATGATTCTGGATGAGGGCAGATGTGAGTACCAGCACAAGCCTGTTGGATGCATCCCCCACTCTCTGTTTTAATCTTATCTCATGATTTCTTGAAGCAGAAGTGGCCTCGATATGTATAAATGAAACTGTTAGGCAAAACACGCAGAGTGGTAGTAAAAGTAATGATTATGATGATAACATAATGCAGGCAAAATACCTTAACATGTGTTTACAAATAACAGCTCTCTCCTTTAAGGCACTTGAGACATTCCTTGCTCCATAGGGTGCACCTGTTCATCAGATAGGCCATCCCTCAGGGGTCTGGCCTGAACCACTGAGCAGCTTCAGCTGGGAATTAGACCCCCTTCTGGGACCTAAAGCTCTGGGAATTATTTAAAGTGCTTGCAAGCAAATCCATGGTGCCTATCAAACAGTTCCCCCAGAGACAGCAGAAACAGGGGAAAAATTCTTCCTGTGGAGACTCTGACACTGATCTTGAGAAAGCACCACAGGAAGCAAACAAGCCCTCACCTAAACACAGCTAGAGTTGTCTATTTCCTTCTCCTGTTCTGATATTCAGCACCTTTACTTCCTACCTGTTGAAAGAGCTGTCAGCAGAGGTAGCTCACAAGGGAGATGCTTTTTTGACTGAGTTTGCTCACAGACTCGACACTTTTACAGAGTAATTTCATTGGGAATGGCTCCCAGGTTGTTTATGCCAGGGGAATACAGTACCATCCTCAAAAGCATTTCAGTAACTTGTGAGATCAAAGAATAATCAAACATCTTGCCCAAGTACAAGATAAAGACTGCAGGCAGGACCTTCTGCTACACCAAGCAAGTCAAGGAAAGAGAAGCCTGCTGTGAACTGTCCTGCACCAGAGCTTACTGCCTTGTCTCAACTTTGAGGCTTGCTACTTTTAGTCTTTAAGACAAATTTGGCCATTTAGACTGAAACAGAGAGGAGCAATGAAGAAAGCAGCTCAGCTGGCTACTCTTTGAAGGATGGCATCACCAGCACCATGGGGGCAGCTGTCAGCAGCTGCAGTCTCTGCCACTGACTCAGCTGTTTGCAGGACCATCCATTGCTCCGTGCCTTTGGCTCAGCCGCCAAGGAAAATGTGTGTACTGAATCAAGTGTCACTGCAATAACCTGGTCACTTCACACTGAGAGCCTGTGAGTGGGACTCACCAAAATTAGATTTTAAAATTTCTTTAGCTACCTCCAAGTTGACTCAGGACAAGTCTCTCCTTGTCTTGTGTAGACTCTCTCCCTCAACCTCTCTAAAGGCAAGGTCGCCCCAAGAACACATGAAAAGCAGTTTCCACAAGAGAGGGAAAATAAGCAGTTTATACAACCAGCCTGTAAATCACTTGCACTCAACTGGTACAAGTTTCTTGTGCAAACCAGGTGTTAGAAAAACAACCCTTGCCCTTAATTAACAAAGATGAATTCAGACTGCAGGAGCAGGTGAGTTTGGCACCTAAGCTGGTAAGATCAGACAAGCTCAATAGAAAAATCTATGCACACAACGTAGACCCCAGCGGGATACACACAGAGAGCCCTGAGAACGCAAGACGGAAGAATTTCCATCATCAAAGCAGAACATCACAGGCAGCTGCCGGCAGCCTGAGGGCAGGACACAGTTGCTAAGCAACTCTTCCCTAGGTTGGATGTCACACACAACCCCAACCCCAACCACGCTGGGCATATAAGGGATATCTTGCACTGGGCTTTCAATAAGAAGGCAGCTAATAAGTGGGCTGCTTTCCAATGCTCTACTCAAGCAACACCAAGTTCATTGATTCTGTGATTCTAATCAGCAGTCCCTTTTCAAAAACATCCTGGCCTGCTGTAGTTAGAAGTGGTATTTGACTGGACCAGTTAGTTGCTCATGGCATAAATGTAGACATCAGGGTGAAACATGTGCAACATAGACGCTGGTGCAGACGATTAGATGTTTTAGCCTGGTAGTGTTTGACATGTGTTCCCAACAATAAGAAGTTCAGAAATAAATAGGCAAATTGTTAAAGAAAGCCAGAAAAGCAGTTCTCCTCCCCACTCACTGCCCCAAGAAACTGTAAGCTTCATTTATTTTTTTCTTTCTGTAAGAAATCTTTCTTAAGACAAAACAGTAAAATGATGAGAGGATCAATATTTTGAAGAAAGCAGAATTATTTTAGGACATTCCACCCTCTCTCTCAAGTATTGGATCCTGGGGGGTATCCATCTGCCCAGGAAGCTAAAGATAGATGGGTGTCTTAAAGGGAACAGTTCTTGAAGAGCTGAAAATGTTGAAGGGCTGGTGACCTCACAAAACAGAAATCTAAAGGGAAAATCTACCTACAAAACACTTGATAGTCTCAGTTCAACTGGGCCTGAAAAGCCAGAACCATCCAGCTCAGCAGAAGAGCTTGAGTGAAAAAGAGAAAAGAGAAGCGGTCAGGGACGCTGTCAGCAGGTCATGGCTTGAGCCATTCTGACCAGGCAGAAGATCTGTGCCTCATTCCTGCTGCAGGCTTCAGCAAAGCTCATGCCCCACTGCAGAACATTTCTGTTCTGTGATACATTGCCTGAACAGAGGAGAATTTCTTTAAGAAACCTTTCAAAACAGGTCTTGCCAGAGGTGTACCTTTTTAGTGCTGCCCCAGCCTAAGTCATGGAAGGCTGCCCATGGCTACAACAGCTTTGGGCTAAACCAACACATCACGAGGTGCTTAAAAATGCCTTCCCACTTCGGGGAGTAACTAAGGCACAAGTGACCAGATTTCTGACAGCACTGACAGCAACTTGGCTCTTTCAGGGATGAGGCAAAGAAATTTGCATGCAAGCTGCAAATATCAGCATTCCTTTCCCCCCATCCTGGCAGAACTGAGATGTCTTGTCTGAAAGGTATTTATACTTGCATAGAGCAAGCTTATCTAATGCTCTGTAGCCATCATAAATTCTTTCACTCCACCCTAGCCTACTTTTGCCAGAATGTTTCCCTGTAATTATTCACCTGTGCTCACAGGTCCATTGTGCCAGCCATGGGACAAGTGCACACTGAGAGACACCCCTGGGCCCTCAGATACAGAGATACAAGTAATTGCTGTTATTAACCTAATTCTACAGATAAGCAGCTGAGGTTCTGGGATTTTTAATCAAATGCTTATGTCGTTTTGGGATACTCATAGAAGAACTGGACACATTCCCCATACTGTCTAAATGGCAGAGAAGCTTTTTTTCCCTATGGGGGTTGGATTATTCTTCCTAAACTGAGCTCCAGAAACGTTGTGAATGAGGTTTTATTCATTAAAAAGCTATCTGCCCTTTTGTTTCATATCCAGTGGGCCAGAGAGAAAGCCAGGACTTACTCTATGCACCAGAAACCAAGACAATGACAAACCCTCTCCTGTCCTCTCTTTTGTGGTAGCTTGAGCCTCGAGCAAGAGGAACATATCTCAGCAAGGCTTTCCTTCACAGGTTCTTGCAGTTGCCATCAGGATGTGATGTGAGCCTGGGCCTTTGAGAGATTTCCCCAGGTGGCAGGGCTTTTGTCAAGTTCAATCTTTGTGAAAAGGGACTTTGCCCAACTCCAAAAGTTTTGGGCTTTTCCCACAAGGATTTATTCTTCCCTTGGGGGAAAAATAGCAATATATGTGGACAGCAGGCAGACTGCTTGGAGATAAACAAATAGCAGTTTTCAGCTGAAGCTTTTTTCCTCCTTTTCATTTTTACACAGAAGACTCTGGAGGGGAAAGAGAGAAAGTGAACAGAAAAGTCCACAGGGAGAGGAACATGTGTGGGGGGAGGAGAGTGAAAGGAAACAAATTAAAATGACAGATAGAAGTTGTGTGTAATAGTGCATTATTTATAAAGACAAGCTCAGCTGAAAAACATTCCTGTCCAGGCAGGAAGAAAGGAAATAAATCTTTTTATTTCACTATGTTCATTAGTTGCTATCATCCCAATCCAAGCACCAGATGCATCATCCACGAACCAACCGAGGGCTGTGGCCACAGCCAAACCGTGCTTTGCATGGAACATCTGTGTCCTGCAGGTCAAGATCATGAAAAAAAGCCAAAACATTTTCAGAAGCCTCCCATGCACATTCAAAATCCTGCCATGGGAGCAGCCTTCAGAGCACAGAGCTTGTTACACCAGCCTGCTCTAGGGAAGCACAGCAAAGGCAACTCTGCCATATTTAGCAAGACTGATTTGGGGACCTCTTCGGCGATATTCCAGGGCTACTTTTCCAGGAGTGGAACAGAGGAAGAAAGTTGCCAGGTAACACTGGGGATCTTCCAAAGAGTTGAGCCCCAAGTTTTTGTTTGTATTTTGAGCGGAGATAGGAGAATTCCCCAAAGATATTGTCAGGCCAGGAAAAGGATAGATTCCTTGGAGCTGCATCAGCTGTCAGTTTAATGAAGCCGTGTTTTCAGGCTCCCAAGGACAGTTTTCACTCTCAAATATTCCTCTCTGGATTCCTCTAAGGTAATACAGAATTTAAAGCTATTAAAGCAATATTTTGCAGCAATCCACCCGTGTTATAGGTGTCCTTTGTCTTCCAAATTTACACTCTTTACAAAAGGCACACGCATTAGTTTGGCCATGGAGTTTCTCTGTACACTTGCTATTGCTTATGGTTTTATTGTCTATGAATTCCTTGGTAATTTTCCAAATATTTTATAATTTTGCTAGAGATAGAAATTAGACTGAAAAGATAGTTACTTACAGGATCACTCATTTTCTGAAGGCCACTGACTTTTCTTTAAAAGAAAGCCTTTTAAGTATCTCCTCAAATCTGCCTGCCTTTTCAGAAATAATTACCAGTATTGCAGCAAAGTTAACAACTTTAAGTGTCCTAGCCCACGTGTTGTGCAGCTGTTTGCCTGTGTGCAAGGCAGCTGGTCAGTCCCTCCACTCTGGAGAGGACCTGCCAACAACTCCACTCTCTGTAACAGCACACTATCATCTTTTTAGTCCCCTTTTAGCTAGAACCATTCTGCTATGGCTCCCTCCTGCTCCGTTCAAATCTCTTATGGTCTGGGATTCCTCCAGACATGGATCATCTCCTAGAGACATCTGGCAGCTCTGTACTGAGTCTTTTTTGGAGACTGCCTGATGATCCCAGTTGGGTCTCACTGGGATTGGATGGGTCCTGTAGAGCCAAACCATCCTGGCGTCGTATCTTGCCCAGAAGAGCTGACCTACAACACTATCTTGTTGCAAGGTTCCCATACCTACTCTTTAACAGCTATTCTATCGTTTGTCCTTTACATTTTCAGACTTTTCTTTTTATTTTTTTAATCTTGTTCATGATGTTTTGGGGTGAAAGAGAACCAGGTTCTCAATCTCAGCCATTTTCGAGCCATCATTAATTTCTTTCCCATCCTCATTTACTAATAGACCTACTTTCTCCCTACTGTTACTTTTTGCTCTGATCTGTTTGCAAAAGCCTTTCTTATTCTACTTTAGCCCATTGATTTCATTCTGTTTCTCATCTGCCAAGCCCTCAGATGGCATGTTTTATCAGCTAGGAATTCATCTCATTTCTTTCTATTATGCAACATTTTCTCAGTTGCCTCACTGAAACTGAAGCATAACAGATCTCCTGCACTCACTTTTATCATCTGAGGCTCTTATTCAGCAAGGTAATGCCACCAGGCTCACCTGAATTGTCTCACTGAGGTCATGCACTGAAAGTTAGAAGGATAGTCTTAAGGCCCTTGTTCATCAATGGGAGGTAAAAGCTCCCTTGCTGCCATTCTGTGAAAAAAAAAAGAATATATATACATTGTGGGGATATATATTGATATGTATTATATATTGATATATGCTGAGGATAGAGGAAAATGCTCTAAATAGAGTTTCCTCTGTATTCCTGATCAAGAGATGGTGTGGCTGTCACCCACTTTCTTCCCCCCATGCTTACAGAAGAAATAAAGAACCTGCCCTGTGGAAGCCCTGTAGATCCTTTACCATCACCCATCCCAGAGGAATGGAATAAACTACACAGGACTGGCAGATGTCAGCTCCAACCTTCTGGCTGCTGCTCCCAAAACCCAACAAATGCTCCGTGTCTCAAGCAGGGCACCCTCTCAGGAGGTGCTAATCCACAGGATCCTCTCCATGGGTGGTAGGGAGAGGTTGAGAGGATGCAGATGTCTTAAGCAGTCAATGGTATTGAAAACTAGCCCTGCAGGAGGATTAATTATGTCATCTGAAGCAAACAAAATTGAGCAAAAGTGTTTGAAAATATCTGCCACTCTCCTGTCTCCCTTACTGCCTCACTTTCTCATTTGGAAACTCTCAGATGCCTCTCCCTCTCTGGATGTTTTGATAAGACCTTTTCTTGTTTCTTTGCTGCCTCAAGCAAGTGTGATTTGATTTTGCTTCTCTCTCCTCCCCTCCCTGGTTTGAGGTGTGCACTGCTGGCTATCTGTTAAATTCTATCTCCCTTGCTTGTTCATTTTCTATACAATTCCTTTACACACCGTCCCTTCAGCCAAATGGATTTTTTTAATCTACCTTGTATTTTAAGTTGTCTTGATATTGTTAGCCTTTGGGCTTACGAGACTGTGTTTTTAATACTTTCCCATCCTCCCTATGCCCCATCTCCAGCTCAAACTAGAGAACAGCTTTGCATTCATTTCTATCAACTCCATAATTGGTTTGCAGAAAGTTCCAGCATCCTTATTAGAGCTATGTCGGAACCAATACCACGGGCCTGATTCCTCAGCAATAGAAAATGAAGAACTACCAGGGCAATGAGAACTATTTATCACCTGCAAAGGCAGATTGAAATGTCTACAGCCACAAAAAACTCTTTGAAATTATGGCCTTCTGTCTATGACAAACCAAATGGAAAGTCCAGACAGCAGAAATTCCTCCAGATCTGGGCAACATTAGATTGGGATCTGAATTTGGATATGGCAGTAGCTCCAGAAGCTCTCACACTCCTGAAAAGTGGACTCTTGAGTTATACAGGCATTGTTCGCCTCATCAAGTAAAATTCTACCATAACTTTCATCCCACCACAGACACTGCTCCTCCCCAACCCTTCTTACATCCAACTGGCCACCAGCTCAGAAGCCCATCATTCACAGTATTATTTTTTTAATCTCTTCCAAAAAAAAAAAAAATTGCTGGATACTCAGAATATGAGCATCTCTGACATTTCTTTGCTGGCAGTGGGTGTTTTTTTCCCCAGTATACTTTTCAGAAATAATAATAAAAAAGTCCTCATGCCTAAATTTAAAAATACCTGAAAGCATTTCCATTATTTTCTAGTTTGATCTGGCTTCGCAGTTTTGAACTTTTTTCTTTTTTCTTTTTTTTTAATGGTGTGTGACCACTTCATAAAACATCTCCTTATTTATTCTTGCCACACTTCAGTACTGAAAGTTCATTGGGTTTTTTGCAGGTGCAATTGTTATATTCATGTCACAGTGGCCTGTTTCTTTGCCTCATTTAACTCCAACATATCCTGGTTGGGGTAAACCAGAGCATGTAATGTCATTTTTCCCAAAAATAACACTTTTGTTTCTCAATAGATCCAAACCAACTTCATTGTGGGGGTATATACAAAGACACTTACTTTGAACATCAACTGTGGAAATACGAGTTGGAATCTGCCAGGGCAGCTCAGTGCCTTTCATTTTGATGCTTTCACACAGATAGAAGGAGAGGTCAGCTTCTTCCTCCACGGCTTGTTTTGGCTCTCAGGGTGCTAATGGAAATAAAAGCTCTATGTGCCTTGCTCTAGGTGAGCCAATCTCACTGTGGTGATGCCTGGAGAGAAGTCACTTAGATGGAGGAATACGTCTCGTCATTTTTATTCCTTCATTTTTTTCCTTTCTTTTTTTCCAGAAAGACTACAGCAACAGGAAAAGAAGACAAGACTGTGTTGCCATATCTTCAAAGTCTTCTAACATTTTGACTCACTGCTTTGTTTCTGTTTGGAAACTTCTTGGTACAGAGACTGTTCTGAATTAAAGTCTGTAGCAATGCTTGGATCTTTAATCTCTCAATAATTCAAAATCCAAGTTCTCTGGACAGAGGAATTAACCCCATAACACATAGTCTATTAAAAAAGGTCAGGTTAAAATTTAAAGCATCTACCATGCCAAGATAATTGCAGAATGTCAAAGAATTTTCAAAACATTTCCTCATGAATCCTCAGAGCGTGCAGTAAATCTTATCAGTGACATTTGAGCCATCAAATCATGACAAAAGCAGCAGTGACTTGACCAGCTCACACAGAGCATGGAACAGGTAGAAGCATTCCCATTCCTACCCCGTTCGACAGTCTTAAACTGCACCAAGGGAAATACAGGTTGGATATTAGGAAAAAGTTTTTCACAGAAAGAGTGCTAAAGTACTGGAATGGTCTGCCCAGGGAGGTGGTGGAGTCACCATCCCTGGATGTGTTTAAAAAAGACTGGATGTGGCACTTGGTGCCATGGTCTAGTTGAGGTGTTAGGGCATGGGTTGGACTCAATGACCTTAAAAATCTTTTCCAACCTAGAGATTCTGTGATCAGTCTGCAGAGGAAGGGATAAGCTGGGCTGTTTATCCTATCCTGGTTGTTTCAAAAGGTTAGAGGGAGCTCCAACTCACTGTTTCAGAGGATGACAAACTTTTTTGCCCTATATCTGCTGAAGTCACACTGACCCTCTGTTCATCATGCTGTAACTATGAGATCATGCTTACAGGATCACTTTAAAAGGAAACATGTTTCTAATGAATATCTCATTTAAAAAGAAAAAAACATAAAGCTTTCTTTTTATGGCCTAACTTTTTATCTTAAAATATAGTGGGCCTGATTCACATGGGAATGTCAGGTCAGAAGTTCTACACAAAGGAAAAAAATTGCTTCAGAAAAAAATCTGAATTACCTTTTGATCCATCATTATACAACCTCATTTTCTTCTGCTCTAGTTTTTTTCTTCCCTCTGCTGTTGATCATATCTTCCTTTATTGATATTCCAGTCACATGCATTATCCTACCCGCTTTCTGTAATGCCAACTAAATCATCATTGTTTTCATGCATGAGATCTTCCTGCTTAGTCATTTCCCATATTTCTTGTGTTGAGACATTGAGGAAAGACTTTTGTCCATTTTCTCTCACACCCTTTAACCTCACTTTCTTTTTTTGGTCTCATTCCCTCTTTCTTAGAGAGATCCTAATCAAACCTAGAGACACAGTCAGCCCATACCTCCTGCTCACCTTTGGGTTCTTCTCAATTGCAATTACTCTGCTTTGTGCCTGACTGCTGCTTAGTTCAGCCCCTGTGGATGACAAGGTCCAGTCTTCCCTGCTGAGAAATCCCCAGTGACCTCCTGCTCCCTCCCAATTCTCCTTGTGGATGGCTCTCCAACATCTCTTCTGTCAGCCAGGCCAGTGTTTTCAGCAGGGGTGGCCACAGGACCCTCACATCCCCTCCCATTCTCTGGCAACACCAGCACTCAGGAACAGAAAGCAGAATGCAGCCCTACAAGTGTTATTTTACAAGTAGAATAACGGAATTGTTTAGGCTTTGGAAAAGGCTTTTAAAATCATTGAGCCCAAGCAAAAAAACCTTTGTGCTCTCTGCTCTTGGCCAACTTCCTCACCAAACGCTTTTCCAACCTGGCCCCAAACTGCACCTCTGATTCTCTCATTTGCTTTGCTCTTCTGTGTTTGTTTTAATGGGTTAGAACAACCAGGACTTTAAATTCTCCATTCCCCTATTCCCTGTTGAGTCAGCAAAGAAACTCAGAAGAGGCTGGAGGTGGCCCTAAAAGGCTTTTTTTCGACATTGACGCCACACCCTCCAGAGACTTCCCCAGCTCTTTCCCCAATCACACTAGAAGAACATTCCTGATCCAAGGATGCTCCATGCTTGGCACTTTTCCCAATTTTGGCTGTTGGCCTCCAAAAATATGATTATTCTCCCCACCATAAATATGACCTTCTGCTACACAGCCACTGCTATTCCTTGTGATTCCCCTGTGACAGTTTCAGGCCCTGCCTCACAGTTACCCTCCTTCTTCCACTGCTTCCATCTACCCGTCAGCTCCTCCACCCACAGTAAAAGGAATTGCATCTCCATGAAACTGGGAATTGGAATTTTTAATAGTACTAAAATAATTTAGTCCATACTACAGGTAATTTTATTAACAGTCAATATTTTCTACCCTAAATGACAGATTTATTACAGCACATTATTTTTATTATTGAGTGTAATCATATCCCCATGCTACTGAAATCCCCTGGGCATCCACAGTGCTCTAGCAGTAATAAATAACCAGTGCACACAGAGAAACTTTGCTAAGGTGAATTTAAGGTTGCAGGCACATAGCAGTGGTTTGAGTGCATATTCCTCCTCAAGAACATTGGTGTTAACAAGTTGTTTGCAGGCAACAGCCAAAGCAATTCTCATTTCTCACGTTTTTGGTCCAACGTCCCACACAACCCAAAGTCATGGGGTACCTCTCCAGCTGCTCTCCTTTGGACATGCCTTAATGTTATTCTCTCCCTGTGTTTCCTTGTAGCAGCTTGCATAAATTAGGCCTAGCTGATGGTGATGTTAGCTATGAACATGAGTTAACCTGATGGGATAAGGGAATAGCTTCCTTTTAAGAAGAGGACCTTAAGCAAGATCATGTCAAGAACCATTTGTCCAGATGAGCAGATTGGTGGCAAGTGGCAATAGACAAGTGTACATTTAGGGAATTTGTATGGACTCATCAAGCATTGGTTAATCTCTACTAAAATTTATATCTGAGAGCACCTGGAGACACCCATGAGCAGAGCCCAAGGGGCCTCACCACTCGTCAGTGAGAATATTGTTGGAGCATAGTTGGAGCTGCTATGCCAACCCATCCAAATTCTCTCCCCTGACCCATCTCGTCACCTCTCCCACTGAACAGGGAAGTTGTGTAACTCATAAAAATGCATATATCCGCGATTAAAATGTTCTGGTATCCAAGTCCATTTAGTCTCTGCAATATCTCTTGGCCCAAAATGTCAGCAGCCCCCTCTCCCTGCACGTCCACCTATGCATCATCCCTGTGATTTCCTGACCAAAGCCAGGACAAGAGGCAGCTCATGCTGTGTTTGCTCTCAGCTGTGCACATGCTCATCAGCCAGCTGACAGGCCACACTGGGCAAGTTACGCTCCACCTCTCACCATCATCTCTCCTCCCAGTGAGAGCACTCATTTAAGTCTGTTTCCCTAGCCCAGACGCTAATTTCCTTGGTATTTATAGCCACTTTTTTTTTTTTTTTTTTTTTTTTTTTTTAAATCACCTATCCTGTTAGGAAATGTGGCTGAAAGCAGCCAGCTGATACCAGAAAAGATCAGAACTGACAGGCTGACATGCAGGCAGACAGAATGATTGCCTGTCTTGTTTAAGAATCCAAGATATAGAGAACCACTTGAAATGTAAAAATTTTGATTCAGATGAACCACTCAAACTCAAACTGCATTCCTACAGAATACCATTTCCCTATTTCCCCTTCATCAGAGATTTTTAAAGCAATTCACCAGAGGGCACAGAACTATTTGTTATCTACTCCAAATAACAACCATTCTGCTTCGTTACCACATTAACCTTTGGTCTTTTCCAGGTAAAAACTTGGATCTCGCAATCAGGGAAGATGAGGTTTATCCATGGAGGCAGGTGCGTGCAGCATGCAGCAGCACTCAGACAGCAGAGCACGAGGTGGAATTGTCAAACTTAACCTTGTAGGCTGCTAAATACCTGCTAGAGCAGCTGCATGACCTCAGCATCTGCCAAGGTCACAGCCTATGCTGCACGGGGAAAGATTGCCTGCAGCACGCTGCTTGTGCAAATGAGGATTTGAGCGCTGTGCATGACTGCAAATAAAGCAGCAAAGCTCCTTGCTAGCGTTTGGAATACTCTGATTCTTTGTAGTCACATGACGGACTAAAACTACATTCAGTCGTTTTTGCCTTGTGCCAAGGCCTCTTCACACAGCGGAAAAGTGACGAGGAACTTAAATGTTTTTGCTGAGACACTCAGTCTTGTCTCTTCATTTTCCTAGCTCACTATTTGTACTGCTTTCTAAAACATTTGTGTGTTACATGTTCAAATCACCCAGAGCCTGCTAAAGGAGCTGGGCTAGAGATGGCATGTCCACTAGTGTGATGGAAACTATTTTTCCTGTCTTCAGCCTAGTAAAAGTCAAAGCCCTGATGTTCCAGCGACAAGAAATTCCATGAGAGGTGATAAAAGAGGTTGTTTAACAGAAAATAAAAAAACAAAACATTTCCTTTGAAGCCAAGCTTGGAGCAAACACAACAACTGTGTCAAGTGCTGTATACCTGGGGTTCAAGGCCGCTATTCTTCCCACTGGGTCATACTCCTTGGCTGGCCTACCTCTGCTGTGATGCATGATAGCTTGTGAGAGCACTCCTATCACCTTGCTTCCACTGCAGGACACATCATGCTCTTCCAACCTGCAATGCATTATAAAATAACATGGAAATAACCCAAATCCAGCCTCTTTCCCTTTGTAAATAAGGACAAATACATTCTGGAACCCTGATTCTCTATGTGTTATCAGCCCCCCATGCTGTTATGAGAGGGAATAATGCAATTTTAAACTTATTTGTTAATAGACATTGGCTGGAATTTTCCAAATATTTAATATTTTACAGTATCTACTATGAGTTAAGCACTCTGTTAGTGGGATTTGGAAGTCTAAGCAAATAGGGTCCTTTAAAGAGCTAAAGCATAAAGAGCTTTAAGATCCTTGAATGAAAGAATCTATAAGTAGTACAAAGAATCATTGGCTACACAGGCAGAAATTGTCATTATCATCTTATTTTGTGATAGCAAAACCCTGTATAACAATTCAATACATTAGGCATTAACAGAGAGATAAAATACTCCCTTAAATAAGAAACTTCCTTTAGTACATCTCTGAAAACTGCCGAGTTGATGGATAAATTCCTATCTTCTTAATGCTTTCTGTATTGGATCTTTGGCCTACTGGTGTATTATTCCTCAGAGTGGAATCAGAAAAAAAGGTTCCCAAGTAATGGGTGCTCGGCTTTGTGTAATGCTGGTGCTCAAAACTACTGCACAACCCAGCAGAATGCAGCCCATATTGAAAGGGCTGGGTTTGGCTTTGGAGCTGTCTAGGGCAGACATCTCCCTCTCAGCCCTCTGGTATCTCCTGCAAGTTTAGCACAGCCCATGAAGCCAACAAAGAGGTGGGAGGAAAAGAAAGAAGTGTTACAAGGCAGAAAGCAAGAGGAGGACATTTGAATTTCATAAGACAGGTTAACCCCGCAGGGCTGAGAGAAGCAAAAACAACTTATTCTGAATAAACATGATATGGAAATTGCAGAGATAGAATTGAGCATGAATTTATCTAGGAAGCTACAGTGCAAGTTGGTGCAAGATGCCATCAGGAAAACCTTGTGAGAACTGAAGGCAAGAGAAGTGATCTTGCCAGCCACTCCCAGACTCCCTGTTTCCACAAGCCACAGTTTTGGTAGGAGAGATGATGGGATAGTGATGCCCACCCCCCAGAGGCAGCTCCCACTACAGCCCCTTGGCTCAGCCACCAGGCTGAAACTCATCCCCAGGGAGCACATTCCAGGCTCAGTGTTTGCTGTCTGCTGGATCAGGGCCAGGCATTGCCAATGGGAATGCTAGCTCACACATCCTGAAACCATGGTGGGGGAATGTTAACAGCTGAGCAGCAGGCACTGCTGTGGACCAGGGCTTGACTCTACAACCCAGCCTTCTCTCACTGGTTAGCAGGGGTGCAGCAAGTCACCAAGTATAAGGACCTCAGTCCTTGCCAAGGACAGGAAAGATGGTAAGGAATAACACACACACAACATGGAAGCAGACGTACTCCATGATGAAGCTTCATGCCCTTGTCCCAGGCTGTCCTTAATATGACTGATGGTCCCAGGCAAAACAGAGTCAATTTGCACCCATTCTGAGTGTGCAAATGTACTTGATAGACGAGCTCCAAAGAGACTAGCTGATGTGATTTAAGATGTTACCTCTCCCCAGCTGTCTACCCTGTTCCTCTGCCAGAAGTTACTTCCCCAACAGCAGGGAAAGCAGAAAAAACATGTGTCTGCACCTTGAATGCTCTAGCTAAGGCTGGTGTATTAGCATAAACTGCCAGTGAAGGGTGGGTTTGTGCTAATACATCAGATGAGAGCTGCAACCACTGGAGCACAGGCACATGTCTCATTCTGCCAACTCTCCAGCCATTTCCAGCAAGGGAGCAGAAAGGACAGCTGAGGGTATTAATGTGTGCTGGGTACAGCTAGTACACACATATATATATACATAGATAGATGTGTATGTGCACAGTACTCTGATGAACACACTGTGTTGCAGTCCATTTCCCAAAGCCTGGTGATCTGCAGACTCAACAGTGCACAACCTGGACCGTGACTATCAAGCAAGACAAGCAATCAGCACTAAGGAATGCACTTAGTAGCTACAAGCCTGCATAGGGCAGGGAGGAAAGGGGGACTTCAGCTCCCTCTGCCTCTTAAACCACCTGGGAGAGTGCCAGCTCATACCTTGGCTCAGCATCATCAAGAAGGCTGACAAGTCACCACCCAACAAAAAACTTCTTTACATAGAATTATGGAACCGCAGGCTAACAAGTCACTGGGAAAATTCCACGGGTATGAAAACAGGCAGAAAAATTTGGTCAGCTCATTCCAACATCCATTTCTGCTATCAGTGTCAGTGATGCACGTTTATGCAAAACATTTCTTTATCTCACACAGCATAGGGCTTGCTTTTTACACTAAAATCATTTGTGCTCTGGAAAATCCTGTAATGTGATGATTTGCTTAGCTTTCTGTTGTATGCTCTCACTTTATTGTTTGTTTTTTACTTGTATCTCTTGCTTATGATCTCTCTGTATACTGAAAATCCAGTACAAATATTTAGTAAACAATAAGAAGCTTATTGCTGCTTTCAAGCAGAAAATTTACCTCTGCCTCACAGAACATCTATTTTGGCTTGTATTTAATTTTTTAAACAATGCATGAATATATATCTATAGATTAGATCTTTCCTTGCTTGGATTCTGCAGTGGTGGGTGCTCTATAAAAGTCAGTAGAGATGGAATCAGCTGTAATTCCTTTGTGGCAAACTCATCTTTGATCAGAAGATAGAGCAATTGTCCTTTTTCACATGTGACAGACACAAACCTCCCTTTTCAGTACATTATTTTGAAAGCTTAATTTTTATTTTTTTTAAAGCTAAAGAACCCCTAGACTATCTTCTGTTTTGACATTCTAGAGCACTTGAAGCAGACCTGAATCAGAGACCACAAAGAAATCCATGACATGGCTAAGGCAACTAGCGTATTGCCTCTAAACTGTTGTTCTAGGCATACATTTAATGAGTAAAGTACAGGATGGAGTCCTGGAGCTCTTCCTTCTCTGGGTTAATTTATCCCAGCCACAGTTCATGCAGGTAATTTACTCACCTCCTGACTGTTCC
This sequence comes from Brachypodius melanocephalos, assembly GCA_013398615.1. Taxonomy (NCBI): domain Eukaryota; kingdom Metazoa; phylum Chordata; class Aves; order Passeriformes; family Pycnonotidae; genus Brachypodius; species Brachypodius melanocephalos. The sequence goes on from VZSR01001342.1 coordinate 3,440,294, forward strand.
TTACAATTTCAGATAAAGCCCAAATGCTTTTGAACTGCCACATTGACACATTTCTCTTTGTGAAATCTCAGGCTAGTCTTTTTTTTTTTTTTTTTTTTCCCCCACAGTAACCTGATTTTGAGTGCCCAGCTAGATACCAGAGGCTACAAAGACTTCACTGATTATGGTATCTAAATTCAAGAGGCTGATGTGAATCTCTGGCTGTCTAGGATACACAGCTGTCAGACCCAGGATCCACCTACAGCCAAGGGAAAAAAAGTTATCCTAGAAGAAAAAAAATTAGAGCGCAGAGGCATATGACACCTCCACAGACAGACTTTGGTAGCCCTGGAAAAGACTTTGTCCATTTGTTGATCCATCACCCATCACCCTTTTAAAAAGTAGTTCCCATAACATCAGGTGCATTTCTTCCAATTTTAAGGGTTTTAACAGCTGGCCTGAATGTAGCTATCATGTACCTTGGCCAGTGCAGCCAGAAATTAAAATATGTAAAAAAAGCAGAAGCCTTAGTTGAAAGTGTTGGTGCTTGTTGTAGCTCTGGAGCAGTTACTAAGGCCTCGACAGATGAAATGAAGAAGCCTCAACAGGCAGAGCATAGCTGCTTCCTGCCTCTCTCCAGTTTTAAGGGTACCCATTGTAACCAATATTATCCTTTTTTGCTTAGGTGACCCCTGAAGGATGGGATACCCTCCCTAACTGAGCCTTTTCTGGGAAGAATTCTGATGTTCCTGTGTTTAATTTGGATATGTGAGAAATGTGTTGTTACATGAAGCAAACTGGGGGTGTTTTGAATGACAGAAGCACCATGGCATCACCAGTTTGGATCAGAAGCAGAGGATTTTGAGGCCACCCTGGGGGTTTTCAGGCAGAACAACTGTGAAGCTACAGCTATAAATTTAATCACTGTATATTGATGTGGTGATGTTGCGTGTATTGATGTATTTTATTGCTAAGCAGTGCATTCTCCCCGTGTTTTTTTCCCCCTTGAGCAGATTAACTGTATATTCCAAAATACTGTCCAACAGAACATGAGTGGCATACTATTTTCACTTTGCTTGCCTCCCACATAAAAGAACAGCTGTGAATGTCAGCTGAGGCTGATTTCTCCTGCACAATGGCCTATCATTTTTTGTAAAAATAAATAAGTGGCAATCATTCATTTTTTTTCATGGATATAAACACTTTGGGTCAAACTCAAAGTGACTGAAATGATATTGCATTTTACCTCTGGTTGATAAGTAGTTGTAATTTACAGGGCAATAGAACTGGGTAGATAGAAAAGCAACTACCAAGTAGAATTAAGATAAAGAACCTCCCACTCCCACTTTGTCTTACACCTTTCGCTGAGCTGCCTTTGCTCCTGCATCATTTATTCCCTGACTGTACATTCCTGTAAGTTACACTAGGTTGCTGCCAGGTAACATAGAGCATCATTTATACCACCTCTGAGCACTGCCCAGTTGCAGAGCAAGCTGCGGGAATCATTGGTTTGGTCCCAAACACACAATCAAAGCAACTTCTGCAGTGAGAGCAGGCACAAGATTAAGTCTTTACAGAAAGCTGCAGAAACTGAAAGCACAGTTGCTGGGTAAAGTGCCACCCACACACAGCCCTCCTTTAGTGGCAAAGGCTGATTGTCACAAGAAAGGCTCTAGACATCTGATGGTATCTCTTACCCTTATTCTCTGCAAAGACATTTTAGGCTCCCCCAAGCTCTCTCCAGCTGATATGGAACTTCAGCTTGGTACGGTGTTGTGCAGTTGTTACAATAAACAGAACAATAATGCCTCTATCAATGGGATGCACTGTTTTCCAGTGCAGGGAGAACTTGGTTAGTATCCAGTCAAGCATCTCTGCAATGCTCCTCTGCACATCACAGAGGAGCCCTGAAGGATCAGGCATACTGGGTTTGAATAGCAAGGTCTTTCCACAATGCATGGTGCATTCCAGTTGTTTGGATCTTGTACCTCCTCCCAGTCTGTATGTAAGATTTGGGGCAAGTCATTTCTCATTTTGTCCCTCTGCTGTTCCTCATAGCCTGGCAGCATTGTAGAACTTCATGAAGCACTTCTGGGACAGGTCAGTACCAGCCAGGACTCGGAGCCGTGCATGTAATTGCCACATTGCAATTGATATTGATTATATGTATCCTTTGGAATCAATGCCAGGCATTTCCACTGAAAATCAGCATTCTTCTGAATGTGACAATGGAAAAAGCTCTCAAGCATGCATGCATATCTCCAAAACCCCAGCTTGGCACTGGCAGCAATATGCTAGCATACGTAAGACACATTTCAGTTTATGTTCTGAAAGGATAAGACTAAACCCTCTTGCATTAATACCTGCTGCAATGGTTTCCCTCCTATCCCTCCTATTGGAGATTGGGAAGATTGTAATTTGTGAAAAGCCCATTAAAAATACAGATCTCCCCATTCACAGCGGTGCAGAGTATTAATAACTTTTTCACTGAAAGCCCAGAGACCACATATATTCTTACTCACTATATCCTTCACCTTAACAGACCTCAGCCTAGGGACAAATCCTCAGGACTTACAACACACAAGTGGCACAACAACATTAAGGGCTATATCCAGAGTATGTCTAACACTTCCCATTTTTCAGACAAGTGGATATCAGACTGTGCTCTGCAAAGCCGTAGGGCCTTGCTCTGTTTCTGGATCTGATGTGCATTGTAAGGACCTAGACACGGGCATTTCCTAAAGGTGACTGGACATCATTCACAACTATAAGGTATCAGCAAATTAAGAGGTGGGAAAAATATGTACATAAAAAGCCTTGAGGCCAAGTGCATGCATGATGAGAGTGGGGAGGAAAAGTTGGGCGTCTGAACACTCTCTCTCCATGTGACACCAGGCACTCCCATACACAAGGTACTGCTATCAGCAAGGGCTAAGACCCCATCAGCCTCCTCCTTTCCCTTTCCTCCTGTAAATCCACAACTGATTAAAAACATTAATTAACTGTCAAACCCTCCTCTGCTCTCCATCAATTAAATCTGGTTTATGTCCATTTTATCTATCCATCCAGATGCTTTAATTAGTCTCCATGATTGCAATTCATCAGCACTTCCACAGAGTAAAGCACATCTGCAGTCTTCTCCCTCTCTCTGCAAAATTTACCCAACACCTCACCTAATGGAGCTCTGAGCCCAACTTATATTTTGAGCTCAACTGCAATGCAAATCACAGTAATAATTAGTACAAAGGGAGCTTTCTTTCCATTCCCAGCTAAAAAGTTAATATTGTGTCTTTATAATACACAATCTAATTATTTAGTAGTGTTTCCTGATTCCCTAATGTAGTGATGTGCACATTATGTTCTGTTTGTAAATTTTTAGCAGTTTTATAAATACAGCATTGCCTTACTGTGCAACCTCACAATCTCTCTGAACCCAAAAAAAAGAGCTTTAAAATTAATAATAAATTATAAAACTTGGGGGAAAAAAAATGAATCGGGCTTCATTAAATGATAAAATCCATCAGGAGCCAGGGGCAAGGACAGGGGCAGGGACTCAGTTAATTTGTGAGAGTAACGTAATTTTGAATTGTTGAAAAGATATAACAGTGGAAATACGTAATGCAGTTTAATCTTGGAGGCTACTCCAAGGAGAAAAGGCCAAGTAGCTATCTGACCTTGTCCAGGAGAGGGAGAATATATTCTGTTGCCTTGGCAAAATTCAAATACTTATGTGATCTTGAGCTGTAATGACTAACAAATCAAAGAGTTCAACTAGCCAAGCTGTGATCATTCCCACAGCAAGAGAAGACCTTCATGCAGGCCTCCCAGCTGTAAAGAAATTTGGGCAGCCAGTCCAGGAAAACCCCTGCCATTCCCTCCCTTATTTTGTGCTCTGCACAGGTAACAGCCATATCACAACTTCAATCTTAAGATCAATTCCACGGCACTAAGATATTTTTACCATAAAAACCCTGCTGGTAACCTCACCTCTACTCCACGTCTCCCCAGTGATGCCTCAGAGCAGTTTTAATCTGATCCTCAGCTGACATTATGCTGTCAGAATGGGATCTGAGCCATTTAATGTTAGTATGGGCTCCCTTCCCTACACAGAGGAAATTTGAATTTCAGGCAGCACCAGTGGTGAGGGGGCTTTACCTTCCTCTACCACCACATGCAAGCAAATACAATCAAGTTCAAGACATGAGGACGCACTAGAAAATATCTGTTGGAAAGACACCCAAACTCAAGAGAGTGATCCCAGAGGAAGAGGAATTAAAAAAATCTCCACAGTAAACTTCCATGGCCAATGTACTACCACTGTAAAAATCTGCCTCATTTCCAGTGTAATTGTTACTACATTTCAAGATGCAGCTTTTAGCATTTCTTAGGACTTTGTCCCTCAAATTAGAGGGTGTCACATTTTCAGACAGTAGAATGACATTAAAAAGTAAGAATAGGTGTCATATTAAAGAAAAATTTAAAATACCCTCATTTTGAACTGGTAAGTATGATATTGGAATGCTAAATCTTTTCTTTTTGTAACATGTTTAGTATGCCTTTTCTAAAGGAGAGTGGGAGCTTTATATTCCTTAGCTGAAATCTTAAAAACAGCATAGTCTTCTATCAGAAAAGGTGATCTGACAGATCTGAGCTGTGCAGTGTCTGCACGAATATATTGGCTGTGTAAAGAGTCACTCTGTGTTATCAAAACGCTTTTTATTGTAAATACATGTTTTACAAAGTATTCCAGATACCTTTAAAATATTTATGTTGCAATTAAACTAAAAATACTGAACGTGTGTTTCACAAATTAAGCCAGTAACCCAACTGGGGCTTTCATCCCAGTTTGACAACATAAAATTTTGAAATGTCAAAACCGCCTTCAGGACAAAATTTCCATTTCTGTTGCCATCTGTCATGATGCCCCTCAAAAGCTGCAGACCATACTCTGATCTCTCCAGGCCAGGAGTTTTCAATTGCTGCTTCCTACCCACTGTTCCCACCTTCACATGGGGATGGAGAACTCACTCAAGACCACTACACATCAAAGACTTATTTAACTGTCAGAGGGAAAAAAAAATACAAAATAACAAAACTGTGTTCAGCTGGATTGTTCAACCCACACATCTTAACGTGGGCTCAGCCAGGGGGTAAAAAGTTACTAAGGCAAACATCTCATTTATTGCTGGAATTGTCATCTCTGATGTCCTGACACAGACACAGGAATAATCACACCCCAACTATCAGGTTTGTCAAGGGTAGCTGTGCCAACAAAGGGGCATCTTCTGGTGATGAGCAGCTGAGACCACTGACCTTCAGCCCAGACTGGCTGCTGCTTTGATCTAATTCTACTGTTGAAGGTAAAGTCTAGGCTGACCCTCAGTCTAGAGTCTGTAAAAAAATGAAGGCAAATTCAGGTTGCTTTCAATATGCATCGAGCTCTTCCCAACACTGGAAGAGTTGCACTTGAAAACCCACCAAATAGTAACTACATCAAAATACAGCTATGTAAAATTGCCTTACGAACATCTATCACATCTGAATACAACCCAGATATCTTCCTGACAGAGTTTTCACATTCTGATTTTGGTCCCTTAGAGGTCCACAAGATATATTTACAGTTTCCATAAAAATAAAGAAGATACACTGTTATGTTAATTCACCATTGAGGGGTCCTCAATCTCAGGAAATTTTGTAGGGATTTGCAAACTAAAAGAGATTGAAAACCACTGTTGCCTATCAACTCCCCAAGAATCTATATGGCGCCCATACTAAATACCTTCATACATTACTTGCATACTCTGCAGATGTTTGCATGCTGTGATCATGTAGAATAACAATGCCTTGAACTGTAAAACACTGGTCTTATTTATATACAATGCCATACTCGGTATTTTATGTTTATCTGTTCTCATAAGCCACCACCATACATTGCATTGGTGGGAAACTATCAAAACAGCTCTGAAAACAGCAAACACTCCATCACAGGACAATTTTTCTGCCAATTCACTTTCACGTTTATCTGGGGAGGGAATCTTGGCTTTGGTTGTGTCAGAACAAATTTCCTCACTTACTTGAGAGGTCCCAGAATTTCAGTCAGTGTGCTATAGTATTTTTACTGCATCCCATGCAAAGTAACTCCTAGCCTTTCCTTTTGGAAACTATTTAATAGCTCAATGAGTTTGCCATAAGGGTTTCCTCATTTGTATTTCTTCCCATCACTGCTAGCTCTGCCCAACACACATTAACTAATCCCTTCTCCACTCGGTGTTTACACACTTTAAATATTCATGGAGGGCTCCATTTTCCCACATTCCCATCACTGCCAGCTGCATTAACTTTCATTTTTGCCTAGTTGACTCTTCACTTGTTTTCATACCAAGTCTCTAATCTCTCTAGGTGTCTTTGTATTACTACTATTTAATTTCTGTTAAGTACTGACAGTATGCCAGGTGCCTTCAGCTTGCCAGATGCTGCACAGAGCAGAAAGGCACAGTTCTGCTGTGGACTGTGCAGCCTAAAAGAGAAAACAAAGATGGGTTGAAGTGTCCTCACAGCTCAGAGCATATGGTTAGGCTTAGAACATGGGTACAGCTGTGAAACTAGACTGAGGGATAAAACCAAGCAGATCCCTTCTATAGCCTAGGTTAAAAAAATAAAATTTAAAAAAAAAATTAAAAAAAAAAAATTGGGTTTCCCCAACATCACTGGATGGATATGCTAATATTGTGGAAATTTGGAGGCAAATACGTGGTATAGGCTGACAGGATGCATTTAGGAGGCAAGACAGGATCGAAACAAAAAAGCGTTGCAGGCCATTGCAGCCAAACCAGTGTTTGTCTTTGATGAACATCACTCCAGCCATGGGAATGCTGGCATGCATGAGGGAAGTAGCCTAGATCCTTTCCTCAGGACTGAAGCCATTGAAATAAAAGGTTGGACCCACCAACACAAAACAAGAGACAGTGAAGGGATGATCAAGCAGACAGAGAGCCTGAAAAAAAATACGGAAAAGAGCAAATACAAGAGCAATCTCAGAAAACCAATCACAGATGAGACTGGGGAAGCAGACACAGCCCCAAAGCTGCCAACAATGGGGATAGCAGCTTTAGTGGCCTGTCCTGCACTCTGGTTGTGGTTTTATCTGTCTTACTAACATCCATACAAGAGATATGAATGTCCTACTTAATCTGTCTTCTAACTATAGCTGTAGCACACTTTGGAGGACTGGACATAATTTTTCTCATGCTGATCCCAATAGATATGTGGTCTACCCTTCTCATTCCTCGAAGCCCAAAAAAGCAGAGGAAATTATTCAACAAGACTCTTCTTTCAAGGTGATGAACATAAAAAAAAAATTGTTTCTAGCTCTTTAACTACAAAGCAAGAAAGTACACTAAAGGAAACTGGAAATTTCCCTACTGAGAACAGGCTGGAGGCTCTGCCAGCCTGCTTTCCACAGTCTGAGGAATAAGGGCTAAATGAAGGGAAAGCCAGGGACCAACTACTCTTCCTCTCAAAGAGGTCAAAGTCTGGCAAGGGCTCCTGAAAATATCAAAGATTTTACCTGTCACCAGGAAATGGCCTGCATTGTTTCCAACACAAAGACTTACAGAAGTAATACACAATTTTGCTTGTTACAGCAGTTCTCATGGCTGCTCCTTGGGCCACCTAGTCTTGCCCCAAAACCATGTTAAATGTTTTCTTCATCTTCAGTAATGAGATCTTGCTGGCAATGCAGCACTGTACCCCTTCCCACACGCACCCTTTCCAAAGCAGCAAGATTCTCAATAATGCTTCAGGCTCCTCAGTTCTCTGCTTATCAACTAAATCTCAAATCTTGCTCCCCCCATTCCCAGTGGGAAAGAGTACTGGGCATAAACCATGATCTTCCATCCTCCTGCTTTACCCTGCAAGGGATGAGACAGAGAGAGTGCCAAGCATGTCCCACCAGAGGAGCGAGAGAGACATGAAACACTAAAGTTATATTTATTCAAGCCTTTAAGAAGTCCTTGAGCTTCTAAAAGCCACCTTAAGCCTTCTTCATACATACAGATGCTAAAGTACTAGCTCTCAAGAAAATGGAATAACACATAGAGCACTGCACAGGTGAGTAAAACAATTAGGACTTGAGTCCAGGGCAGAAACATCCTGACTGTATGAAAGCCAGAACAGCCACTGCTATTCGATTTCTCACAGAAACAGCACGTTTTGCAAAAGAGCAGCCACCTCCTTTCAGCCATCCCTATGCTTTCCCTCCCAGAAACCTACAGGCAAGGAGATAAACTGTTTGTAAATAGAGGTTTCACACCAATTAGCTCCATGTTCTGCAAACAGCATCACAGACTCAGTGTGCTGTTTCCAAGGGCTTGTTATTTCAGAGTACTACATATATATTTCCATATAATTGATCTGTTCTGCTTTAAAGAGGCCATCAGGAAGATATGTGGGCAATTTATTCTAGAGGTAAGAGAAGGAGAGGCAAAGGGAGTTAACCTCAGATTAGCTGTGTTTACACAAGAGTGTTTTACACTGTGGGCTCCTGGAATGAGACCAGAGCCCACACTGTTCTTTCCTGCCTCTTCAGCACCCCATTAGTCCCTGGAAGGGAAAGGCAGGCACAGCAGTATAAAGTCAGGGGATTCAACTTCCCAGCCATGACAGGGCCAAGGTAAACACAGAAAAAACTTTGCCCCACAGCATGGCTGCCCCCATCTGGGCACAGGTCTCTGGTGCTGGATGACTGAAGGGCTAAGGACATGACAACCTGGATATGTCCTAAATTAGGTACCATTCGGCCATTACAGCTTGGCACACCTGAGCAGCAAGAATGCTGGCAAATTCTTGTGGTAAATACTCAGAGCACTGTAGTATCACAACACACCAAGGTCCATGGCCTCAGAAATCTCTGTGCCCTTGTGTTCCCATATCATGCCAGGAACAGGAGAGGCAGACCACAGAACTACAGCTATCATCATTTTTGGTTTTTTTATCCAAATACAGATTGTAGAAGCAACCAGGGCTAGTCTGACCTCCTGCAGAGCACAGGTCATAGTCTCCACCTACAGTCCCTGCATTAGACTCACAGCTTCTCTTTACACCATGCAGCCCACGTAGAAGGGTGACAGGACTGGACTGAAGACTCGAGTGCTGATGGAATTCCCTTCTTCTGACAGATCTCTTCCAAATAGCTCATTACTCTGCTGTGCTTTATTTCCATTCCCAGTTTGTCTAGCTTCCATCTCCTGTTCTCAGTTCCCTTCACATGTTTGAGCACTAAAGAGCTGTCTTAGATCAGACAAATTCTTTCCCTCTTGGCTTTATTCCACAATCAAGATCCTTCGTTTTGATAAGCTAAATAGATAAAAATGTCAATGCCTTTTCTGCAGATGAGAGTATTCCAATCCCCAGATTTTTCTTGTAGCTGACCCTACCATTTTCAGCTTTTGATCTGTGGACCCCAAAACTGAAAAGAGACCTGAAATAAGTACACCAGTATCCATCTCCTTAGTCCATTTTGCTGAGGGCTCTGCATCAAGGCACAATATACCACGTTCAGCTCTGCCAAGCCAGCCAAGAGACATATGCAAGCATCACACCTTGAAACAGAGTGAGAGACTGAAAACTTCAATAAGAAATAGATTTATCCAAAAAATGTGGGAAATATATCTGGGATCTTGGAGAGGACCACCCAATTGGCTTGTGGTCATGGTCCAGACAGGAAAGATTTTCCATTTGAAGGGTTCTACAAGAGTTCTCCTAATGTGACCCAGCCCCCTACAATCAGCAGCATCACTTTCCAAGGGGACCACTGTACTGAGAGTACCAAGGCCAACATTTGCAAACATGACTATTCATCCACAGAGATGCAACACCTCTCAAAACAAAAGACACTGGGGAAATCATCTACCTGATTCCTACTCTGAAGTCCCTGAACAATACCCCAAATTCTCGTATTCAGCCCATTAACACCAGACCCCCAAAGTCATTCACCAAATCAGTCTGCCACAAGAGACAGCTCTCCCAGCCAATGCCCGTCTCACAGTCTCTATTTTGTGTATCAGCCCTGTGAAGTCAAGCAGCACATCTTGCCAACACACTGCTCCACAGAACCAGCCTCATCCCACCCTGAGTTACCAGGCAACATCTGTTTTGTGTAAGCTTTACAAGTAGCGATTTTATCATCTCTTCCCCACAGACACTGCTATGTTTTGGTATTGTTGCAAATAAACTTTGGTATTTCTTTTTGGAGGACAGGGAGAAGATCTGCTACTTTTAGAATAAATGAGCAGCTTGGTGAACAGACCTTATAGCAAGGTACTGAAAGCACATGAGAGTGGCAGGAAAGAAGACAAACCTGTCAGTGAAGGAAGAAGGTGACAGAAGTGATCACTGAGGACAGATCAAGGGGAGAAAACGTAAAAGCCACCCAAACTGGAAACGTAAGCAGGAGCCATGAGATGTAGGGCACTGAGAACAGAAGTTGATTTTGACACACAGCACAATGAAGAGGCCCTGAAATGACTTAAGGAGGCAGCTGTACAGTTAAGAGATCTCCATGTCTCAAAGATGTCATGACTTGTACTCAGGGTGAGGCAGCAGAACAGCAAAGCAATACTGCAGAGGCTGGTTCTCCCCTACACTAGTATCCAGAGCTTTTCTATATTATGCTGGAAAACTTCAAAAGCAAGAAAACTTAGGCAGATATGTCATTTTTTTTCTCCCTCTCCTTTTAAAGTTATTCTGCTGTTGCACCTGGTGAAAAGTTCTGTGGGAAGCTAAGTCAGATAATGCAGAAGAAATACATCCATTGGATAGAGGCTATTTAAATATTTGATGGCTAATATATTAAATGTTAATTGAATACTACAATGATTTTCTCCCCTGGACAGCACACAATTAACATTTAATTTGTTATAAAATATTTAAAGTTTTGAAATATCCGAGGGCAACTGAAATGTCTCTTCCACCAAATTGTCTTGGGACGAGGTGTTGAGGGGACAAGAGGGCAGGTTAGCATTTCAAATTCTTCCAATGACCTGTACAAGCGACGTGAGAAAAGGTTCCAGAGCTGACACAGTTCAAGGACGTGGTTAGAGTATATGAAGGGACACACACAGATAGCTGATCCTGTCCTCTGCAGGTTAAGCAAGATCAGGAGTCCTCATGGCTATAAGGAACCCAGCTTGCTGTGGTGACTATCCACTCCTCAGAGAAAAAGAAATTCTAGGCACTTAGACCAAAGCGTCTTTTTATATATTTTCATGTTATTTTTCTCAGAGATGCTGGGGAGGGACTGGACTTTTCTCTGCCCTGCATTCACTCCAAGGCACCTTGACAAGAATAGGATTCAGATGATACAGAGCTGCTCCTTTGGCTGTGCTCAGTGCTTCGCTGAGTATCAAGGATAGCAATCAGCTTGGGATGTTAAAATCAAGCCAGTTGTTTAGGACCTGAACACAAACCCCTCTCATTGGCTGTAGCAGAGTTGAGCATCCAAGCATTTCAGAAACTTACTTTAATGCCTGGTTTGGCAAGAGGGGTAGGAAAGCTTTGCTAAGTCTTCAATGTCGGAAAGGGATCTTTTGATTAGTCCAAAAGTAAATCCTTCAGAAAGTTTAGGAAAGCTCAAACTCAATAGTCTTGACATTTTTTGTAGCAAAACTCAAAGTGTAGGAAAAAAACCATCAAAGTTCTACTCTGTGCCGTTCAGGAGACAAAAGAAATCCAAATACAAGCAAACCAAATACCTTTTGCAGGTACCCTTAATTAAAGAAGCAACCTTAATTGCTAAGAAATCCTAAATAAGCCCAGTGGTACAGAAGGCTCACCTACTTAACTCCATGTTGCTTAGCCTTGATTTGCTTCAGCTTTAAAGGGAATATATGCTTTGTAAAGCTCACTTCTTAATGCAGCTTCTTTTAAATTCCTAACTTTTCTGGTCTCAGACCTTTCATTGACCATTTCCTAAAGATCCGCTAAAAAAAATCTCTAAGCCTTAGGCTTGTAATGATGGATTATTTCCACCTAGAAGACTTTCAGCTTCCAGAAACTCCTCTCATTTGTTACTTAAAGGTTTGACTAACATGGTGAAAAAAAACCACATGCAATTCATGATTATGTAGAATTGGTACAGGGGAAAATCATCCTGGACTTTATCAGATGGAGGTCTCTGGCCTTAATGTCACACACTGGCTCAATCCCTGCCTCATATTCCTTTGATAATACTTTATCAATCAGCTGCTGTGGTGAACCATCATCACCTCATGCACAGGGATACAGCAGCACAGAAAAACTGCATCTCACAAGCTGCAAAACTTGTCTGTGGGAGCTGAGGGACAGCTGGGACCAAGGATTCCTCTGGCCACAGATGCTGGCCCTAGGCTCTGGCTATAAGACAGAGGGGGAATCTTCTGCTTTGTGAACTCTTTCTGCCTCTGTGTGGCAGAGAAAAGAGGGGTTTAAGGGTACACAGTGAAGGCAGGGGTGCCTGTACACTCAGAGCAGTAATTTTCACCTAGTAACCAAGGAGGATACAACACTGCACAACTGAGGTCATGGTGTGACAGACTGCTGCAAGGGACAAGCCTGGCAGCCTGCTTGGTGCCACCAACACAGGAGCTGCACACACAAACAGCTCCAGGAAGATGAAGAGATGCCCAAATGAATAGATTTCTCCAAGTCAATGCTGAATCATTAATTCAAAGAGACTCCAGATTTCACACACTTGATGGCTCAGCATGTTGAAGCCCAGCATTTTGGTCTGACCTCTTGGAAAAAGTAGTACTTTTTTCAGTTTGTCATCCCTGCCAGCACCATGGTAGGCCTTGGAGGATTTTTGTTGGATTTTTCCTCCCTCTTAATATTTCTAACATGTTGAAATATGTCCAAACAGAAGAGGTCAGTGAGAGACAATAAAGGTTTCGCAAGGAATGTTTCCACCAAATTTAGGTTTTGCCTGTGCAGAATGAGTCTGACCCTTTCTATCACAAAAACTATCAAAAAAACTCATAAACATTTTGATCATGGAAAAAAAAGAAACAGGAGACGATAGAAGTACTAAAGTACAGAACTTATATGCTTAGAGCTGGGCAGAGCAACTCCAGAACAGTTCAGAGTGGAAGAAATGGCTTTAGTACAGAAGTGATGGCCATGAGTAGACACAGGTGTGGAGCATACAGCACACAAGCCTGTGAGGTTCCACTGTTTGGTGTCCACACCAGAGCTTTGGTCACACTTGGGGCTTCTTTCTTCCACCATATCAGATCAACCCTTCTTGTTCCACTCCTTTCCCAGCCACAAACGGATTTGCCCAGGCAGGATCTGCTCTCCTGGTGTGGTGGCTGCCGCTGACCTGTCCCACGGATGCAGCCCTGTAGCAGCTCCCTGTGGCACCACAGTGCATCACTGTCACTCCTGACCACCGTTCTCTGAGGAGGGAGCCCATTAACCAGCTGCACTGAAACCACATCTGCATACTAATTAGGGAGTGCCTCGGAGGATATTAATTAGGGGTGACACTTTCAGGGCAAGTTCTACTATTCTTCTTTGTATCCCATTTCAGACATGGCTGGGAAGTGTGACTACAATACAAATAGGGACAAGATGGGGCATTATGGGGACAGCTTGCTGCTGCCATAGAAGACAAGAGTAGAGAAGTTACTGTAATATTCCTCCTTAGGACTTGCTATTTTCCTAAGGAAAATTCTAGAAAGCCCCTAACCGTATTTTCCTCTACCATTCTTCCAATCTAGAGAGGAAAGATGTGTTTCTTTATCTCCACAGAGATAATCTTTCTGGTCTCTTCATTTACACTCCTCCAGTCTCTAGCACAGTCACACAAGTCCAGCAGCCTTGACAAATGGCTGGAGCACATGTAAGGGGATCAAGAACTCAGTTCTTTGTCCTGGCTCTGACAGTGACTGAACACTGAGTACTTGTCCCTTGAGTTCTCAGTTCTGTTTACCATCATCAGTCTCATACAGCACCTTCCCCACACAGCTATGAGCACTGTTTAGCTTCATGGGCCCCCCATTCCCTCCTCCAGCACCACCCAGCAACCACAGCAACCCTGAGGAGCCAGCAGAAGAGCAGGTTTGCAGCTTGCACCAGAACCTGGAGACAGTTTTCACAGCACTTTGCAAATTGCCAAATTTTATTGTTCAGCCCGGAGGTGGGAAGTGAGCAGCAGGAGTGAGAATTCCACAGCAAGGAAGATCCTGTATAGAAGCACAAGTCACTTGTTTCTTTGCTGTGCCACTTCATGTATTGTGTTTGTGTACAATTCACACATCTGTCAACACATCACTGCACAAATAATTTCACCTCCTACTAAACTGCTGCTGACTCCCTACATTCTCAATGCAACCCCACCATTAGCTTGTGGTGTTTCACAAAACTAGGAAACAAGGAAAACAAGTGCTAGACTGGATCATATGTGAAGGTCATGCAGTTCAGGGCCCCTGTGTGACGAGCACAAGAAGCTGCAGAACAGCCTGTGCCATGGTGCCAATTAGCAACCCAGAAACAGGAGAAGTTTCCTCCTTGAAGCAGTCAGTTATCAGGGAGCAGACACCCTCAAGCAGGAAGGTTTGCACCCCTTCTGCACTTCCCACCTGTCTAATGTAAATCTGTATACTCTCCCTGGCTATTTTCACACCCCTTCACCTCAGGAATTCTGCTGAGCTTCCAACCCTAAAGCTATCACATGGCAGTGAGCTCCACAGGTTAGCGGCACTACAAAAATGTGCCTGCCTCTCATTCTCAGGAGTGAATGCAGATTAGGCAATGCAGATTTCCACACATTTTAATGCTTGCATATATGCTTCATTTCAGCTTCTTTCTTTAAGAGGTCAGATGCCAGCTCCTGATTTGTAACGCAGGCTTGTTCAAGCTATTGGCACTAGAAACATTAGAAACAAGCGAATAAAGAAGAAAGCCTAACATTTCTTTTCCACATGGGAAAAACTGGAAATCTGTCTGTCATTTTCTTTTAGAGATCACTTTCTCTGAATTCCTTCATTTCCATAACAGAAGCAACAATGCATAGATAACTTTTTTTTGAGGGGGGATGGGGAGAGGTGGTCAACAGCTGCTGAGGAAGTCAGCAAAACACTCTGCATTTCCCACTGTAGAGGTCTGAAAGCAAAATAAGTGAGAGGCTCCAAGTCAGAAATACAAT
>VZSR01001342.1:3455553-3469089 GCA_013398615.1 Brachypodius melanocephalos
GTACAGCCTGAGAAGCAGCCCTACTGACTGTGAGGGAGCCACAGAGCCCAAAGCCAGAATGCTTTGCTTCTGTGCAAAGCATTTGTGCTTCTTTGCACAACCTGCTCTCTCTGAGCAGCAGGCAAATCCTCTGTCAGCCCTTGCTGCTTCCTTCATCCCATGGGAACAGAGCAGCGATGTGTTCAAAGCAACATTGCTGGGCCCTATTCCTGGATTCATCTGTATGCTAGGGATGATTTCCCCAGTGGTTTTCTTATCCCATGCTGGTGAATCATCCCCCCCAACAGAGATGACGTATCCCAATAGCTTCTAAACATGTTTTGAAGAGTGTATTTTCTGTCTTTGATTTTGCCAGATGGCATCCAGTGATTAGTGGGTTTAATATATGAAGCTTCCCGGAGGAAGAAACTCCTAGATCTCACTAAAGGTTCTTCACCACTCTTCTGGTCTTTCTGCTCACAAAATTCAAATTACAGAAGCTGGATCCCTGCTGCAGAACTGGGTCCTCTTCTACTCTATCAATATCCTCTGGACATTTTTCAAGAACAAAGTGGAAAGCATTTCCAGCAAATGCTTTTAATGTCACTTTGTTTGCCAAGAGATGCTGACTCCTGCTTTGGTTATTGTTACGAGAAAGCATCTTTGTTTAAACAGGAAAACAAGTGATGATTTTTCCCCGAGTCTCTCGTCTCTCTCGCTAAGCAGCATCTGCATTCCCTGCCAAAGGGACATGGCCTGTTCTGGACAGAAGAAAATATTAGGAGCCTTCTTTTTTAACAGCACCCCTCACCTCACCACCTCAGATAAAACCTGTCTCCCCTGCCTGTCTCCCTTCTGTCAGACAAGATTGGATAGATTGTGTGACTGGTATTTTTGGGTTGTAATCCTTGCTAACAGGCTGTGCACCTTGTCTCTCTCTTGTGCCTAGATTCCACCTATAAACATATTATGGCCTCATATTTCAAGTCAGTCATTTTGGATACTGTCCAAATGCACATATACAGGTACATGTCAAGTGAGTGGTGCTGAAGGAAAGCACAAAACTCCTTTCATAAGTTTACAGCAGACGGCCAATAAGCTGCATATCTTTCTCAACAGGGATCCATGGACTCCTAAGGAACAGTTTGAAGAGGTGGTGCCCTTCACTTTTCCTAGAGGCCAGTATCCTTGGGGGAGCAACAGCTCCCGTAGCCCAGGGCACTCTCATCTCTGGTACAAGGCACTACAGCATGGTGAGTTTCTTCAGATTTTCTATTATTGTCCATTTTCTGAGCAGCTTTAAACTTCAGAGTAGCTTCTCTGCCCGAGTAGTAGCTGCTCACATCTTTCAGTCTTTGTTGCACTTGAGGAAATATTTAAGCAATGGCAAGCATCTTCCTTGTGAAGGAGCAGAGTCAGGACCTCACCCACATTAGGCAGCATCACCATTGTCACAACAGCTGGCAGCTCCCAGGGCAACCCAGGTAGGATATTTATATATCATATAATTTTATACTGTTCAGCTGTGGTACCTTTTCCTTGGTGGGGATTGTGACAACTGAAAATTGTGCCACCTTCTTAAACAGAGTGATAGCACTCTTTCTACCTTTCTCACCAGCTGCCTTGAGTGGTTGACTGCAAACTGCTGGTGTGGACAGCCCATAACCTGATAGGGTGCTGAGGAACACAGATTCCAAACATTGCCGTAACACAGAAGCCAAGTGAGCACAAATTCATATTTATGCTACATCTGCAGACATTTTCTCTTTTACTGCCACACTGGCAGCTCTTTACTGATTGAGCCAACACAGTTTAAGAAGATGGCAGTTCCTGCTGTTTGTTACAGCCCTTCACAGGAGAGGACTGCCCTCACAGCTGAGACCTAAAAACACTCATCTAAGTATGCCTAAAGAGCTGTGGTATTTTGCACCATTCCATCAAGGTCTGCCAGAGACACTTGCCTATGCTCTCACCACAACCTTTGTCACATGCAACTAGTGCCAACCAAGGATTTAACCATTCAATACCTTATCTTTCCTTCCCTTCCCAAGTTACAATCACAAATGTTCATGCAAGTGCCTAGATTTGCACTCTGCAAATGAGAATGTGGCATCTAAAATGTCTTCCAAAATAGCCATCACACTGAGCAAAGAGAAAAAATGAACATTGTAGGAAGTAACCTTGAAGGACAGAAGATCATCACTGAAACAAAACAATCCTGGAGACAGCCCATCTATATATACTAAAAGGCTATATATAGTAAAAGGCAGAACAAGGGTATCTGGTCTACAGCTTCTCCTCCTCTGTAGCACTTAAGCATCTCCACTAGTCTGGATGTACTATGACACCGTACATCTAAACACCAAATCTCCTGCAATGCTACTTAATCACAGTTCCAGACAAAACCTACAGGAAGTTTAGGGATTATATGTGGCTGGAGCTAGGACTAGATCTTCAGGCCTCTGGTCTTCTTTTTTCTGTTTGACTAAAAGCTGTAGCAGTATATAAATGTTATTGCTGAGTGTCATGGCCAAACTGCTCCTCAGTGATCTTACTCCTCAGCTCTGCTCCAAACTTTTCTGCTTCCCTGACTTATTTCTTTCATGTTACCCTTAACCCTTAACAAAGTCTTCTCTCCAACTTGGCTCTTACTCACTGATGCCCTTGTGTTCACCCTCCTGTTCCTCACTGTCTGCATGTCTCACACATCTGCACTGTGCAGCCACTTCCCCTCTCACCAACCTGCTCCCAGCCTGCTGTGGAGAACAGCAGACTTCAGGCATGGGCCATGCTCTGTGAGCACCTACAGAGGGGAAGAAATGGGGATGCCCCTCCTATTCATCAGTGTTCAGACTGGTGGTTCTCAGCTCTTTGTGCAAGCCCTCAGACTGTGGGTATTTTCCTGCAGCCCAGGGTACTTACAGACATCTGGGTAGCTTCAGAATAAATAAAAAATTAAGTAAGGTGTGAGTCTTAGCAACTGCAAGAGCTGGACAATAGCTGTGACTACATGGGAAAGTGACTTCATTCTAAATGAAAGACCAGAATTTCACCTTAGTCCTGTTCTGGGCATCAGACAATGTGGACCATAACATGTCTCTGAACAGCTCACTGAAGAAAACTCCCTCCTCCAACTCTAAAATAAGTCAAACTCCTTCCCTACAATTTGTCTCCCCTGACACAAAAAGGTGCTTGTAGGATTCAGCCTGGCACATGTTCCAGCCTCACATCCATTGGCACATATTTACCCTGTCCCTGCCACTGGCTGATGATGCCTCTCCAGCCAAGCAGACACATATCAGCCTTGATAGGATGCCTGTGGTAAGGAGGCTTGGAGTCAGTTCCTTACAGCTGGGCAGCCAGCAGTGTTTGCTCAACATTTCTGGCAAAGCAGAGTCACTCAGCTCTCAGCTGCTCTGTCTTTTCCTTCAGGTTCTGTCCAGGAGGGATCCACGCTCTATGCACTGGCACTGGGAAGCCCATTGGCAGCAATCTGCTACTTTGTGCCCACTGTGGTGTCCCACTCCAGTCCAAAAAACAGTGCCTGGAGACCACAGCTCTCACCTCAGTGCTTTGCAATTTGATTAAGGTGAAATCTGATCTGCTGTTCTGAAGCCAAGAAATGCCAGGATGGCAGATGGCAGGGAAGAAAGCTGAGCAGAGCTCTTTACTGGCATCCAAGATCCTGGGAGAAACCAAGCTACTCCTGTAGGGGTCAAATACCAGGGTGAGTAAGGAGAAAAGGCTGTCAATAAGTGTCTCGGTTCTGCTAGAAAACTCAGCAGTGAAGTAGTACTGAGAGATTAAAACACAACATAATTACTTAATTTATTGAGAGTTAATGTGCTGCTCCCTCACTGACAAGGAAGAATCAGAGGGAGGTGAAATTGTTAAGCAACATAATTGCCCTCAACTTGAGCTTAAGCTGCCCTCCTTCCTTTGAGACTTGCACAGCTCAGAGAGATGTGAGCTGCACAGCAGAGAGGGACTCCAGGGAGCACAAATGCATCTCTGCTGGTGAGTGGGTGTGTGAGGGAGGCTGGGCTGGGCTCTGCCTGAGAACCCCTCTCCCCATGCCAGCCACTCCTCTAGGCAGCAATAACAGCTGTACAATTTCATGTTTCTGTCGTGTTCCCACACAAAGATCTCTAAGAACTTCACAGGAGAGGGAACTGTCGTTGTCTCTGTCCACCCAAGGAGAAAGGCTGCAACAAGCAACTGATCTCTGATCAACCAGCAGTTTAGGAAGGCAGAGAATCATAGCCACAAATGCCATTAGCTCAGTGTCACCTGCTTCACTAGATTGCCCCTCTGTTGGTAGAAAAAAGGGCAAAGATGAAGCATTACAGCTCATCAAAAGCCCAGAGATGAATGGGAACCAATGCAAAATGCCAGCAACTGCACAGATTCAGAGAAGAGCAGTAAACATGATTAAAGGGCTGGGGAAATTGATTCCTGGGGAGGAAAAGAGAGCTAAATATGTATAGCTGCCTAGCTGTACCCAGAGGAGCAAACTTAACCTGTTGCAAGTATTTGATGGAAGAATAATTGTCCTGGGAGGAATAAAGGTCTTACAGCTATGAAGAATAGGGTGAAATTAAAAGGGTGGAGATTTAGCCTCTGATGGGCACACTCGATAATGGAGATGCTGACCTGTCTCCCCGAGGAATGCCTGTTGCTCCGCTCAGGCAGAGGAGTCTGGGAGACAATCATTCTCTGGCACAGCAGTGGACTCCAGAGGTTTTCCCAGCTCTATTTACCTGGTTTCTGTGGACTAACAGAGGTTTCCCATCCCGACAGCCTGTCACTGGGGGTCAGGTGAGGTTTTGTTTTATAAATTCTGATGACAGCTCAGGGATGCCCGGCAAATCTGTATCGCCGGAGAGTCTAACCAAAAAACCGCCTCCAGAAACACAAAGCTACAGTAAGAACACACAGTGCCTACAGCCCTCTGCTCTTGAGGAACAGGCACTGTTACTCCTGTCAGGAAACAGAGGGACTGAAATCCAGCATTTCTCGTCATTAAGGTGATATTGCAGATGGGTGTTTGCTGTACAATGTCACCATGGCAGAGCTCGCAATAATGCTAACAGAAAACAGGAAAACACAGCTGCTGTGAGAGGAGGGCATTGCAGGATATAATCTTCACTACCCAAAGCTGGTGTGCACAGACAGGTTTAGCCCACTCCAGTGGCCAACACCCAGAGTACTTTCTGCAAACCTTAGCAAGGGCTGTCATTATAACCTGCTGTCCCCTCTCAAGTGCTCCCTGTCTCTGACTGGGAGGCGTTACTTTTCCATCCATACCTAACCCTCAGACTCCATTTATTTCCAAGACAAAGGAACACAAGGAAAGAGAGAGCTGCCTGTTTTCTACACCTGCTTTCTTCACCTTTTGGGCTTGTTCTCACACTCAGAGGAAATCCACTCTAAGGCCATCCCTGGTTTTTATTTGCTTTACATTCAGTTTCCTGACACAAAGTACATGCTCACTGCTTGTTGAGCTGCCTTCATGCCATGTGGGGGGGCTCCATGTTCACTCTCACTAAACATCAAGCATTGTAAGGGAATTCTGCTCTGCTCTGCACCCTCTGGTATAATACATACCGAGTTTCACGTCAGATATACAAGAAATATCAGGCAGAGGAGAAATTGAACTGATAAACTTCCAGTTTTCATCTCCTATGACATTGTGGATGTTTCCAGCACTGTTTTTAAAATATTGCCTGATAAAATAGAGGCCACACAGATGGGCACTGCCATCAGAAGACACAAAATAGGGCTCTGATGGCATGCAAGCATGAGAAACCATGATGTGAGAAGATCTGGAGTTAGGTTTTCTTTAGGCTTGTAATACCACAGCAATATGAGTGAGAAGCAGGACTTACTGTTTATTTACTTTGGCTAGGCACTAACTGGGATCATATTTTCTTGGCAGAGCACTGCTTTTCAGCTGAAATAATCATAACTAAAGCAGTAAGATGGCCCTACTGGGCACGGATGACCAGCTCTGTCTCTTCAGGAGGCCAGTGGAAATTTCCCTTCAGAGATCTCTCTGTGGGATGAACTGCAGCATATCTCACCTAGGCTGTTGATAGCTTTGCACAGAAGATGTTTACAGACTGTGCAGAGACAGGCTAATGATCTTCTACCCTTGTTTGGTGTCCTTCACACATCAGGCAAAAGCATCATCGGACTTACATGAAATAATATCAAGCTCATAGCTCTTTTTGCCTGTGTTTGGTGACACTTCCACAGTCACAAATATCGAGGCTGTCCTCTTCCACCTGCAGCCAAGACATTATTGCTTGGCCAGATCTGCTGCCTGAGATGCTCCTGAAGGCAATCCCATCCCCATCTCAGGCTGAAGGAGCTGTCTTAGCTTTAAGAACAGGTCACTGCTAACCTAGTTCAGATGGCAAAAACAAGGTGTTGGATCCTGACAAGAACACCTTAGCACACAGGGATCAAAAGAAACTCACTCCAGGCAGGGGCCCGTGCCAGAAAGCTGGGACAGCAGCAGCCAGGAAGGTGTGTGTGATTGTGCCTCTGTGTGAGGAGGCCTGGAAATCAAGGCTCATGATTTCAGGAATATCGTGCACAGGAGCTGGTCTGCTGCAGCATGCTTCAGCAAAGTACTTGCTTTCTTCCTTCCCTCTTTTATGATTCTTCCATCGAGTACAAGAAAGCCAGCCCACCTGATTTCCAGAGCCTGTCACCAGCCCTTTAGACTGGAGGAACAAGCATTCCCTTGTAGAATGTCAGCAGCACATGTTTCTGGGAGACTGAAGGGCAGGTGGTACTGCCTTATAAATCATCTAAACATGCCTGGTGCGATAAATGCCTGCTGTATTTTGCATAACATCTGGGACAGCACAGGAGAGACCTTGGGGGCTGGGAAGGAGCAGAAAGTGAATGTTTTCTGAACATCATGAATTGACAAAGACAGAGATGGTGTCACCATATGGTCAAAGAAACAGTCAGAGATGCCCAGCCCTCCTCCTCTGAGGGGAAAGGCAATGACAGGGGCATAAATGCACAGCAGCCAAAGAGTATTTATTCTGTTTGGTTATGTCAGGATTTGACAGCATTGAGGATAGTGGGGTCTCTGTGGGGCAGGCTGAAAGGACAGAGGGAGGGTGAAAGAGGAGGAGGAGCTGTGTGGCTTTCAGATGGACTGGCTGGTTAATTCCCCTGGGATTAAAAGGAGAAAGATCAGGCACAACATAAACCAGCACAGGGAAAAGGACTTCTGGGAACTACTAAAACTGTAACAGGGATCAGGGCAAAGAAGGCTTAGAGAAAAACATCTGAAAAACATTTGAAGCCTGTGCATGATTTTAACAGCTCAGTTTGACCAACTGCCTTGAACCACCCCTATCTATTTGTGAAAATAAATGTGATGGGGCATCTCTTGTTGCAGAGGACACTTATTGTTTCAACTGTCCATGATTCCAGCCCTCTCCCTAATGCCTGTCTCCCACCACCACTGGAAGGGAACCCACCTGGCTGTATTTTCAATAGGCATTTGAGAACACAGAACAGTACAAGGGAGCACAGAATCAGTGTTCTTACTGTGTGAGGATTTTTTTTCTTCTTGCTTTTGACTCCAGTTCTCTAACCTGTGTATGGAGCTGATTGAATTCCAGGCACATCTGGAACCACACAGTAAAAAAGACTTGGAGGAACCTCGGGACATCACCTACTTCGTCCCTTGCTATGAGGGAAGATGAACTAGAACTGGACCATGTGTGGCAAATGACCACCTAATCTGCTCCTAAAAAGCTTTTCAGAGACAGAATCTTCACACTCTCCCCAGGCAATCAATTTTGGATTTTCATTGCCATGGCCATTTTATTTCTAGCCTGAATCTTCCTTGCTGCCGTTTAAACCCATTATTTCTTGTCCTATCCACAATGGATGAGAATAACAGTTTATTGCCTTTTTTCCTTGAAGCAGCCTTTTACAGACTGTTACCACCTTCAGCCTTCTTTTCTGTAGGCTAATTAACCCAAATTCACTCAACATTTTTCCATAGTTCATATTTGACAGAACACTGATTAAAATAGCTCCAGACTCTCTGTCCAGGGTCCTGTTGTCTTTAAGGGTTATGCTAGGGGAAAAAAAAAAACAAAAACAACTCAAATCCCTGCTCACATTTCTGTGAATGGGTCTTTGGGATCATTGCATTTCTACAGATCCTGAGTCAGCACCAGGTTTTCACTGCATTGCTTCCTCTTGATTTCTCTTCTACTGCTCCTTTGTCCCTCTCCAAAGAGGTTCATGGTAGTTCTTGTCTGTCCACAAGGCAGGAACCTGTACTGTGAGGGCTTGCTAAGGCCCTGCTCCTTGCAGTAAGGAGGTGGAATTCCTCATGACTTTACAGTGCCACACACAGGACAGCAGAAGAAACAAGGATTTGCCAGCCTGAGCTTAAGTAAAGACAAAGCAGCCCAAAAAGATTGCAGTGTCTGAATGTGTGTCCTACTATTCAGAAATTTCCTTTATCACCAGGTAAGATTTAAGGATAACAGAAGACATACACTTAAAAACATTGATTTGCAATAATGAGAGCGAGCCGTAAAAAGAGAGAACAATGTTATTAAGATCATTCTTAACTTAAGAATTCTCCATTATGGCTTCAGGATAGTTTCCTTCAATTCCTATTCCTCTTGATGAATCAGAATTTGAAAGAAAGTGTTTGCAAGATGGGCACTTCCAGGAAAGTCACTTTGCTATGCATTGTTTGTACCAAAATAGAGTACTAACATTGCTGTAGGTTCTCTTTTTTGACATCTGAATCATGCCACAAAATTAATAGACTTTAACAGTAATTGCTCTAAAGTCAAATGCTTCAAAACCTCCATGCATTTGGAAATGTCTTCACAGTCAGATCTGGGCCATTTATTTCCTGAAACATCAACATTACTAAAATCAAAGAAGAACAAGAGTATGAGCCAATGTTCATTTACTCTCACTATGTTTCTATTTCTACTGCTACCATAAACAAGTCTGCTATGGAATATGATGGATTAGTTAACCCCTGCCTGAAGCCAGTACCTGGAGCAGGCCAGGGAGGAGATATGGCAACTGAGCCACAGTGGATGAAGGGATGGAAGAACAAGCAGGGAATAGTATCAGAACTGGGATGTGGAGCAACTATGGCCAGTGGTTGTAAGAGAAGGAAGGGTGAGATCCGTCTTTGATGATATTGTGAGAAACACAGGAGCAGCACAGCCTCATATCCATACAATGATGTTTATTCCCTCAAGACACTTGTCATGAAATGCCACACCAAACCCATTATTAACCTCCAGTGGAATCCCATGCAAACTGCTTCTCTAGCTTCCCTTCATATGATGGCTTTGTACATCATGTATCTCCTCCCAGCCAGACTTGGTTTAGAAGCTTTCAGTGTACTTGGGGGGAAAAAAAGCAGGATAGACTTAACAAACAGCTGGTCATTGCACCACTTGAAAGTGCTTACAGAAGTGTTGTCCAAGATTTCCAACAAAAAATGGAAACATTTTCAGTTTTGTGCTGGGTTGGCATTTTCTGAGTTACCTTATTTCCATGGTCACGTGGGTCTCAGAAGTCAGCTCCACTTCCAGCTTTGCCAAAGTGAAGCCAGTTCCTGCTGCTGCAAAGGAGAGGTATGGAGCCGTTCCTGTTGCTTGTCATGTGGAAGCATTGAGCTGGTCCCACTCCACACCACTCACCAGGGGAAACAGATACTCAGGGCTGCTAGGAAGCATTGGGATATATGGATAGGGCCCAGCCAAAGGGACCCTGCAGCAGGAGAGGCCATGCACAGAAGGAGAAGGCTGGTCTTAAAATGGGGCAATGCAGTGTGGAACAGAATCCAAAGGACCACCAAAGACTGAAAGCATATTCACTGAAGGTGTAGCTAGTGTTCTCACAGCAAGACTTGTTAGCATGAGCACCATTAAAATGCTATGGATTAAAGGCATAAAGTCATGCTCTACCTGGCTGCAAAGAACTTCCAGGCAGGTGAACACTTAGTACCTCTAATATATAAACACCCTTGTTAAATAACAAGGTTTGAGCCATGTTTCTTACAGTCTTGGTGAGAATTGATCACAGCTCAGTCTCTCAGGGAATATCATTGCAGAAGCAAAATTACTCAAAAGGCTGCCACACATAGGCCATCTCCCCATTTTTGTTCTCAGTTACTGCATTCTGCAAGAACAACTGATTTCAAGCTTCAACTTCTCTTCTGAAGAGCCCAGGGACGCTGCTGGCATCCAACTGTCTTTTCTCAAGCATGAGCTCTTTACCAGGCTTCCTCTGCGGCAGGTGACATTAGCAGTTTTTCATATATTTGTTCTGAAAGGAATGGGTTTTTTTCACAGACTATTCATTGACATATAGCTCCCACAGTTAATCCTAAAATGCTTTCTAACACTGCAAACTATACATGTTACAGAGATTAGAGCTGAACAAATATTTCACTGTAAATCATTTATTCAATAAGTTTCATATGGCCTTTTTTTTTTTTTTCTATTTTTCCTGCAAATTGCAAGCCAAATTCCCAAATTAATTCATTAGTCAAAATTGCCCATGAATTTCTCCTGCAGATAGTTTTTGCCCTGCAGGCCATTCATGGACAGTTTGTTATGAATAGCCTCAATTCAATGCTTGGTTGGTTTAGCTGCGGCAGTCATGTGGACGTGGCTCTGTTCTGAATGAAAATTCACTTTCAAATATGAACCAATATTCACAGTGAATTTCCCCCTCTGTTCCCTCAGCCCTTGGAGGAATCAGCATAATCAATCTAACTGGATGGGTTAAGCTGTCCAGAGCAGCACAATGGACTGGGGAAGGAACCAAGGGATGTCCAGTTGATACTCTTCAGTATAGAGGCAGGATAGGAACACTCCACTGTGGAGGGTCAGAACTGATGTCCTCACTCCTTCCTGAAGGGTGACCACTAAACACAATCAGAAAAAATGGCTACAGTGCAGCATCTCCCTGTGTTCTACTGTCACCCAGAAAAGATGGATAATTACTTCATACTTAACATTCTCATAATGAAGTAACATGGGTGAGTGCTGAGCTGCTGCCAGACCTAGCTTTCTCTTGCCAAACTGCTTTCCAATGCGTTAATCCATACAGAACGTTTCCAGGGTGTCCATGAGCATCCTCCACCTCTCTGGAGAAGAAAGCTGATGAAGTAGAACACACTGTGTTGCAAACACTAGCTTGAAGTCTGAGTTACCATTCAGTGAGCCTGCAGGCTTCTCTTGTCCTGTTATTTGTCTTCAGCAGATGTTCTTCTCATCAAATCACTGGGTTGCAGAGTGCTGCTGCCAGTGCTGTCAAATCCAGCTGCTCCTCACACAGGGGGTCCAAACACCCACCCAGCTGCCCCTGCTGGCCCTACTTCCTCATCAGCAGCTTGTCAGGGCAGAAAGACCCTGAAAACCTTTCAGTTTTTCAGATAACAACAGGGGCAATGTGTGCCTCTCCTTACCACGGGTGTACCTCTAGGAAGAGACTTCACAGGCTGATACAACAATGCTAATTGTAAGGCTTCTTTTCTCATTTCTAAGGTTTGAATTGCTCCATGTAGCAATCTTCATAGTAGAGAAGCAAATCCAGAGGTCTTCTCAGTTGAGATTTCAGAGAAATACATTGACATCTAGGAGAGAATTTCTCTCCAGATGGAGAAAATGTTGATTTTATGCTGAGAAACTCAAAGCCAAAAGAAATAAAACAAGGTGATGGGGAGAAAGAGGAAAAATTTTAAAATAGCCCAACCCAGTAAACAAATGCCAATTTTTTTTTTTGTTTTTATGACAAAAAATATTTGTGCCCCTTCCCATGAAAAGTATACACTCGCTGTGAAAATATTGCATGGAAATTTCATACCAAATTTTTACCATCTTTCTTTTTTTGCCAGTTTCAAAGGAGGTCTACTACAGGCTGAATAATAGTTATACATGTCTCCAAGCTGCTACTGGAAAGGTATTTGCATTCATTGTGTGAAAAAGCTCTGATGCAGACCCCTCAGAAGGTATACAAGATAACAAACTCATCTATGGACCTGTGCTACATTGAGCTTTGGCCATCAAATTCATTGAGCCTCAGTGTATCCAAGAGGCTGCTGCTATTATGCTCTCTTCATCCTTAAGCTCAGAGCTCCTCCAAAATCATTCTTCACCAGTTCCCTTTCGCCTCTGCAGTCCATTTGACATATTTTACCCTTACCTTGACAACCCATCTTCCACCCACTTGTCTGCACCTGTGTCTTCATTCATTTTTCTAGAAGCAGCTTTGCTGAAGCCTCTCATATAGTCAGTCTCTAGCCTCTTCCAAAAGGCTCCTGTGACCAAAGACAATTTCCTGATCCCTTCTGCAAAGCTGTTTTTGCCATCCTACAAGTCTCTCCTTCGATGAGGTTTGCCTTTCCAAGGTCTCCTCTCAGACACCTGTGAGCATTTCTCTGCTCCTCCAAACACATTGACATTACCGAATAGAAAACTACAAAGGCACACATGAAATGTGCCCTCTCATTCTTCTTACTGTCAATCTTCTGGCATCCTTCAGAAGAGCAGGCTCTAAACTCCTTGCAAAATCTACCATGGCCTTCTTCTATCTTTAAAAGTTCCTACCACTTTTATCATGATAACAAACAAACAAAGAAAATATTAAAAAAAAAAAAAAGGTAGTACTTCACCTAGGATGAAAATTAAACCTCCTTTGTATTGCAGCAGCAGCTGTTAAACATTGAACAGCCAAGCTGCATCTCAGCGGGGAAGAATGAGAGGGAAAAAACCTGTAGCTGGTTACAACTACTTTGGTAGGAATTTATGGAGGTAAAATATTTTACCTTCCTAACTGTAAAATTTAATCAAATTTCATGGGTTTTACTTGCTGGGCCACCATAGGCTGCTCCCCCTGCTCCCTGATAATAGCTGTGAGTATTGTCAAAAACAAACGAACTGAACTAATCTGCAAACAAAACGCACGACATTTTTTAATAACTTGGCAGAAATTGTGCACTTCCTCAAAATCTCACTGCTTCCCTCTGTGTACTGCCCACTACCACCCCAGCCTTGGAGCAGCTCAGCACTCGGGCAGGCCCTTCTCCTACCAAAGCAGGACGGTGATGGAAGTGCATCTGCTACTCAGTCTCCTTCACCCTTTCCAGGAAACCTAGAGGACTTTTCCTCTCCGACATTGGCCCTAAAAGACAAAAAGGCTTCACCCAAGGGTGCCAAGTCCTTCCTACGCTGCAAATGAATGATTACAAAGCTGTTGTACTAGAAGGGGAAGGGGAGAAAGTGCATTGCTGGCACCTCTTTTATTTGATTTCACTCCCTCTCTCCCACCCTTTCCTTTGGAGCGATGCGAAACGATAAGAGCAGGCAGAGATTTCGCTTAAATTAGGTTTACAAATAGCCTGGCGGATCGGGAAACGAGCTGCACAATGCTGCGTGTCAAAGCGTCCCCGCCGCGCAGCCCGGCGCGATGGGAATGCGGAGCGCAGCGGGGATCAGCGCCGGAGCACCGGGAGCCGGGAGCAGCCGGAGA
>VZSR01001342.1:3469189-3601194 GCA_013398615.1 Brachypodius melanocephalos
CTCCTCCGCTCTGCGGGACCCCCTCAGCTCCAGGGGTCTCAGCGGTCAGGCCAAGGGAACCGCGGGGCTGCAGAGGTGACCCCGAGAGAAATCGTCGTTTTCATGGTCTATTAAAAGTGACAACTCGGTGCCCTCCATTTATTTCCTGTCACTGAGATTTATTTTCTGTCCGAAGATAAATACATATTTTATTTCTGCCCCACCACCCCCCACCCCCCCACCCCCCAAAAAAAACAACAGAAAAAAAACCCAAAAAAACAATCCCCCCCAAAAAAAACCCCTCCATCTGGCAGCTGAACATCAAACTCTGGTTTTGATACCTTGCAGAAAAGATATGGATTGATAATTGAAGCTGCTACTTTGGCAGCCCTGGAGACCAAAGCTCTCTGCCCACCAGGTAACCACATAGTATAGCCTGTCCATACAGTATCATGGCTGGCTTCTTCCAAACACTGCCTCCTGCCCACTCAGCTCACTCTTTGTCTAGCACAAACACTCTGTACCAGTTCATGAGGCCAACTGGTCTCCACATCCTATCTGGTCTACCTGCTAAGCCTTAGGAGAGGCCAGGAACAGGGCTGGCTGTCTTCATTACTCCTTTTATTTACTATCCTTGGCGAACTACAGGTGACATGAAGGTTATTTATATCTCATGTACCTCGCTCTAGAGGAGGGGTGGATTTGGATGTGAATCTCATCATTTGTGACTCCAAGGGCTGTTATCAGCATTTGGTCAAGAGATGTGATTCTGCCCCTCCACTCTGCTGTTGCAAGACCCACCTGGAGTACTGTGCCAAACTCTGAGGCCCCCAACATAGGAAGGATGTGGACCTACTGGAGCAAGTCCAGGGAAAGGTCACAAAAAGGATCAGAGGGCTGGAACACCTCTTCTATGAAGGCAGGCTGAAAAAATTGGGATTGTTCAGCCTGGAGAAGAGAAAGCTCCAGTGAGATGTTGCAGCAACCTTCCAGTACCTAAAGGGGGTCTTTACAAGTAAGGTGAAGAGGCTCTTCTTACAATGGCATGATAGGACAAGGGGGGACAGCTTTAAACTGAAATAGGGTAGAATTAGATTGCATATTAAGAAGAAATTTGCCACTATGAGTGGAGTGAGACACTAAAACAGGTTGCCAGAGAAGCTCTGGCTGCCCTTGGAAGCATTCAAAGCCAGGCTAGATAGGGTTTTGAGCAACCTGGTTTAGAGGGAGGTGTCTCTGCCACAAGCAGGGAAATTGGAATGAGATGATCTTTAAGGTCCCTTTCAATCCAAACGATTCTGTGATGCTGTGATTCACACAGAAGCCCTGCACTTTGGAGGCAGGACAAAGACCAGGAGACAAGCCCATTACACAGGCATCACTTTCACTGTGAGGTGTGATGCCACCACCATTGAATCACAGAGATGTGGACAAGACTAAGTTGTCCTCTGAAGACATGGTGAAACAAAGTCATTGGGTGCTGGTGAAATCACTGAACTCACCACGTTGACAACTTTGCAGCCATCACCTCACTTCATACAGAGAATCACACAGGGGCCGACTGGACCTCACCACACAACTGGGAAAACTGGGGGAGATGGAGGTAATTGGTAGGAGACAGAAGATGGATGAACAGAGGAAGGATGGGTAAAGTAAAAACCCACAGAGATGAAAGCCAGAGTGAGGAAAAGGAAACTGAACAAGAGGCTTCAGCCCCATGGACTAGAGAGGACAGGATTAATGTGGCAGGGCATAGGGAAAAGAGAGAAGGATTGGAAGAGAAGGAATAGACTCCACAGGGGGAAAACACACTTTTCAGCAGCAGGAGAGGCAAAATTCACGTGGGGACCAAAAGTCCTCTCTGAGGCAAACACCAAGAGAGGATAAAGAAATGGAAGAAGGGGAGAGATGGAGAAAACCAGAGAAGCGTAGGTCTGGGAGCAGGAGGCTGAGTGAGCAGGACACTGTGCCTTTGGGAAATGGCTTGGAAGGACAGCTGTCTTAGAAATGCAGCATATGAGGAGGGACAGCACAGAGAAAGACACAGCTGCCTCTGTCTGTGCTGTGGCTGCCACTGTGCTAAGGAACTCTTTTCACTGTGAAAGCTCTCAGCAGCTGTTTTCACCAGCTCACACTGAGCACACTCCATGACTGCAAGTAACCAGCATGCTGGGAAACTCTTAGTGCTGCAGCCACTATCAGGAGCAGCCCAGGCAACAGAGCTGATGCTTCTACCTGGTATCCTGAAAGAAGGCTGAACCACCAGTGCAGCACTGATAAAGTCCTGATAACAGTTTACAGAGAAGACTGGGGTCTGTGCCACTCCAAAGAGCAGCAGTGCTCCTCCTGTTAGCAGGATAAGCCTTGATATTCACCTGATGCTTCCCAAAACCATTGAATGGTCCCTCTTTCAAGATCAGGCAACACGGCGACCAAAGCTCTCTATTTTTCTATAGGAAGCACCAGAAACACAAAACCCATAATGCCCTCTTTTTCTCCAATTAGCAAAGCAGTTTTTTTTCCTTCTACCCAGGCTTGAGGAGGGCTCTGGGGTCAGCTGGGAATCCCAGTTAGAGCTTCCAACCATACCTGGGAGTGATAAGACTGGTGGCCAGGTGTACTCTAACCCCAGCCGTGCCTGTGGAGATAAACACACAGCCCCCCTGTGCTTAGGGAACACCCTTGGGACTGAGTTTGCTTGGTGCTAAATAAAATCAGCCCCTCATGGCTTTCCTGTCCACTGGATGAAGCCACCAGACACGCAAAGGTTACTACAACCGAATTAAATCCTTTCTCACGTCTCCTAAGAGCACATTTGGCTGTGGCTGGTCACCCACTTTGAAGAGCTGCGATGCCAACAGAAGATGTGAATGAACTAGGCAGTTCCTTGAAAATATAGGTTAGGATTAAAGAAAATCCTAGTCTCTGAGTGCAAATCAATGAGAAGTACAGAGTTCTGTGTGTTCCTAGCTTATCCTCTCTGCAGCATCTGGCAAAGTTAACACTCGGAGTTGGCAATGTGCATATGAAGAAATATGTAGATTATTGTTCAAATATAAAACTCTTATGAGGCAGTCAGTCAAAACCAATGCTGGAAGCATTCCCTTTAATCCTTGTGCCTAGTAAGACTGTGGACTCTCTGAGCAGACATCTTTAAGAACAAGCTAATCATCTTTCAGCAGGGGATTAAATATAGTTGGACCTCTTAGGTCAGACCCTGGGGGGTTGTGTGTGCACATATACACATGCATGTGTGTTTAGATTATATGGGAATTTTTTCCTGCTCTTTATGATTATATCCATTTTCCAGGTGGAGAACAAAAGTCTCAGTGAGACTCAAGCTAATATTTTCACTCTCAGGCTCCTATGTTCAGATTAACCACCAGGTCTGTCTCTAACATGCACTCCAGGCATCCAGCTGTGGGCCCCCTGGATGGATGCCTGCATTCCTACTTACCTCAGGTAATGCTGATACAAGTCAGAGAGAAGCTGAGAGTGAAACCCAGATCTGACTAGAACCCCAGCAGCACGTTTGCTGGATAGTGAGCACCCGGTGTATTTGTCTTCATTTAATGTACTATTTTTTTCTATCCTCTTGAGTAATTTCCTTCCCTTAAAGGATATAAATCACATACCTACAAAGTAAAGAATTATTTAAAGAACAGTTATATTTAAGCTTTAAAAAGAAGTTTGAATTTAACTCTCTAGTGGCTGAGATGTGACTGGCTGGTGAATATAACTTGGCTTAACTAAATGAAGGTGTTTTATGGCTTCAATACCATCTGGCCTGTAAACCAGTGTTCCATACACTGGGGTGCTACAGTGGGTGAACAGCCTTGCTGCAAGTTAACTTAATGCTGCCTTCATTCATTTCCCCTAAAGTGACCGACCCTGCTCTCAGCCCCAAATGCGTGTTCAGGCACACATCGGGCTTTGCCCAAATTAACTCAATCAGTTTAACAGCTCCATTTCATTGTGCGCCACTCTCAGGTGGAGACAAGGTAACAGAGGTTTCTCTTTGCTTCTCTAAGTCACACCACAATTTCATTTTGTCCCTGATCTTACTGTTGATAAAGACAGGAGGAAATGTAGGAGTGGAGTGATTCCCAATGGAATGGCATTGACTTCAATAGCACTGACAGTAGTGAGTGTTAAAGGTAATCTGTTAGCATGAAAAGGAATACTCTTCCTGCTTATTAAGTATGGCTTAGCAGCAGAAACACCACCAAAAGCGTTAAATGAACAATAAAAAGGACATGAAAGAAATTAATACATTGGGAAGAATCACAGTGACCATGTTTTAAACAACTCAGCAACTGTTCTTTCCCACTAATACCTTGTGTAGCATTCGGATGTCTATTCCCCTTCCTCTCTGCTTCACTCTAACAAGCAATGGATTTCCTCTGAATAACACAAGTCTAATGTTGAGACGTCAGTTTATGAGAACTGAAATATGATGCAAAGATGCATGGCCATTACATCTACAAGACAGACAGTCACCTATAACTTCTAAAAACCTTTGGAAAAGAAAACACAAATCTACAGCCCAAGGATCATTTCTGGCCAAAAAGAATTTATAACAGGCAGAGACTGATTTGACCAATTTTAATGCAGATCTTGAACTCTGTGCTTAGAAATATGACAGAGCCATCAGCAGCTACAGCTCTCTCCCAGCCAGTGGACAAGGAACTTCACATCACTTGAAGGAAAGGTTAGACATCCTGTGGGTTTGGCGTGTGCTGGGGGCAGATGGGGGCACAATGCTTCTATTAAAACTCAGCTGAAAGGCTACCAGAAAAGCCTCGTGGGCTGAATGTTCTTGATTTGACTGACAAGAATAGAAATGAGGGCATGACATGGAAATCATGATTATGAGCCATGTTTCAAGAAAAACAGTATTTGCTGAGTAGATGAATTTTCAATTGTAGTTTGGACTATTTCATACACCATCTTTAGTAAACACAGATCTGGAACCAAGTTCTGATTTCTAATATCCTGGGAGTCCACTGCCTGGGGCTGGAGGTGGCTCTTTGTAAAGCGAAATGCTTTGGAGTCTTAGTCACATCCAAAATCTATTAGGGTCATGTTTCCTTCTTTCCATCAACACACAGCTGAAAAGAAAATCAGACTTGGGAGGTTTGCATGTAATCACCTTGCCTTCTGAACCAAAGCCTCGCCGGACTTGCATGAGCAAGTACTTTGTTCACATATCTGACCCCAAACTCTGTGTGTCCTTGCTGTTGCAACTAATCTGTGCCCATTAATGAGCATGGATATGGTTGCTGGTTTCACAAGGTCGGTAAATCCTTGAATATCCAGAGCTGGCTGGCAGGCACATAAAAGTTAGTTTGCAGTGGTTCTTCCACTGGGCTCTCTCCAAAGCTCTACATTGCTCCAGTGTGAAGGAGCTGGAAAAGCCAGCCAGGCAGCTCCTCTCAGCCTCAGCAGGGCAGCAGGACAAATTTACGTCAGCTGTGAGCTGGAAAGAAGCCAGTTGCACTGGTGTGTACAGTTAAATATGGGGGCAGCAAGTCTTTACACTGTGCCCCATCTGTTCCCTGGCACTGCCCATGTACCAGCCCATTCCCCGTGCCTTTGAACCACAGACCATCACAAGAAGAGCAGGAGCTGGGAAGCTAAAGGCAAGCTGTGGTGAAGACCACTTGCTCCTGGGACACAAACTACTCAAGCCTCTTCATCACAGCGTAGCAGATACCAGAGTACCGAGAGCATACCCTGAGTGACAATAGTAGGAGAAAAAAGGAAGAAGTGCTCATACTCAAGGGGCAGAGCACTTTATTCTCTGCAGGATCACAAGCGGGGAAAGCCGGCCCGGAGCTCGCAGGAGGTGCAGCGATGCGCAGACAATCTGAGCAGTGACCGGGGGCCGCTGAAGTTCTCCATCGCTCCAGAGGATGTCAGCGTAGAGCCACCAAAAAAGAGGCGATCTTTGTGACCCAAATCCGGCGGCGGTGAGGATAGAACAGTGTGCAGCCGCTCTGCGGACATAGCCCCAAAGCTCCCCGCCTGCTGCCCCAGAAGTAACCAACTTTCCCTGGCCGGTGTGCAGCTGGTGGAATGACGGCAGGAGAGCCGAAAGCCACCGCGATTTGAGAGCTTAGCAACAGGTTAACCCGGCAAACAAACGGGATGTGTGTGTGCTTTGGGTGACCCGGCCGAGCAAAAGCACCGGGAGTTCTCACCCTTCGCTGCCATGCGGTCAAACTCCTTCGGTGTCCCCGAGCGTGGATGAGCGAGTGGAGGATGCGTTCACACACAAGGAAGAGGAGCAAACAAAAGATTTGTGTGGAGATTGTGTTCACAGATAGCAGGAACATCATAGTCTGCAGCCATTGAGCAAGTGCCCCCTGGAGAGAGCTGGTGGGAGATCTGTGTGCCTGTGCGCCTATTATTGTTGTTTGTCTCGCCAAAAGTTAGTCCTTTGATTTTGTATATATTAATCCCAGCAGAAAACCACAGCCAAAAGAAAGAACCACTTTCTGTCCATGGCACATTTCTGTAATAGTTTCTATCCCTAATAATCTTGAGAGTCTAAAGTCGCACTGGATTTTCTATGGAGCTAATTCTAGCCCCTTAACTTAAGGGGCTTTCATCCTGCATGTGGAGCATAGGGGCAAAGGAGCCTTCAATCTAAGAAGAGCGGAGAGGATCCCAGATGGAAAGGCGGTGGCAGTGATGCCAAGCACTAAAACAAGTCTCTAGGTTATTGTGCAATCTTGGAAACTGCCACAATTTAAAACAGTGCTGCTGCAACCCAGATTACACACCTTTTCCCTGTCTGAAAAGTACACACAGACAACAACCTGCTGATTTCTTGCCAAAGAGTCTTGTGATCATTCAAGAAAAATTAGGTACCTGAGAGAAATTCTGCAGATATTGATAGTACCCAGGAAGGCAGACTCTACCAAATACAGTGGGTTTAAATATGAGCAAGAAACTACAGAGCCTCTGGGCTTTACTGTATTCGGTCCTTTAGCCAATGTTTCTCTTTGAGCATGCGCCACATCAGTTTTCCCATTAAAGCATATCGACTGGAAGCAAGTCATCATCCCTTCCCAAGTATGATTTAATAAGTCCAAATCCAGGACCTGACCCAGGCCATATCCTCTGCTAAAGAATCACTTGCCAGCCAACCACGCAAGCTGCATCTTAATCTCTCTTCTTTACTGCTATTTGTTTTGTGGGGTTGGGGGTTTTTGCTTGTTTTTTACATGGACAGATTAAATTTCCTGCCAACCCACTTTCTCGTTCAAACATGTAACAGAGGAAGTGGGAGGAAGGAGGAAATCAGGAACAAACAACAAGCAGAAAATGGCATTAGAAGGCTTAGAGAGGAGTCTGATCCTTAGCCATGCACACTGCCCCATTCCTGCACATCAGCAGTGCTCTCTACTGCAGGGAAAGGGAAAGTGCTTCTTTAGCTGTCGTTGTCCATGGAAACACATCAAAGAAAATATGCCAGAGCTCTAGAGTCGGGAAGTCCCGAGACTACCAAGTTTCTTCTCCCTAAAAAACTGCATTCACATGTCCAAAGCTCTTGCCACTTATTATCTCTCACTCCCCCTCCACGGCTGTGTAGGTGACCTAAGAAAACCCTTCTCTGTGCTGTCCACCATCCAACAAGAGCTCTGAGCTAGTGCCAAGGCTCAGGAAATGCCTTGCATGTGCCCTCCCTTGCTTAAGAGGTCACAGACCTGGTAATTCTCAGCAACATCCTCCAGGCACATGCAGTGCACAGAGCAGATATGGAAGAAGACAATGTGAAGAAAAAGAGCCACAGCCTTTCAGTCTCCCTGCTTTCAAGGCTTGCTCTGTCCCTGGTGTCCACCTACTCCCCAGCCAAAAAGAGGCATGGCTCAGTGACCCTGCATTCCCTCACTCAACACCCTGATTCCCACCAGCACATCTTCCCTTTCTCGTGGCAAGAGCAGACCTGTAACAAGGGCACAGTGGGTGAACATTGCTTTGCTGGCATCAGGAAAACAAGCTGCAGGCAGGATAGCCAGCAGCACTTGGAAAAAGCACAGAAAGAAAGGTAACTCAGTCATTGAGAAACTTGACAACAGCTCTGCTCCAGGCCTCTGTTAAACAGAGGCCATGAGTTAATGTGAGCGCTTGGGTTTGCTCAGAAGGGAACTTGTGAAAGGCGTGTACTTCCTCAGTTTTCCACGTGCTAGAAATGTTCAAGACCATCATAAGATAATCTGCTGAACCATTTTGGGTTCACCTGGTGCTGGCAGACACACACACAGACTCACCCACCTGCTCACAAACCAGTGGTGCCACGGCTGGGAAGATCCAGGTTAGAGTGCAGACACAGAGAGACACTTGCATGCCTGAAGTGAATGAGGCTGGGATGCCAAATGTTGCTTTCCAGAAAAATCCAGTAACCTGCAAAAACCTACCAATGTACTTGATGAAACCATGATTATCATGAACATTCCTCCAATATAAAAAATATGTTTGATTTCCTCTGCCCAGTACCATTGATCACCCAGTTACCTCCTGGGTATCATCTGAGACTATCCTGGTTTGATGTCCTCTTAATGAGGACCTAAACCATGATGTAAGGAAGACTGATGTCCTGAGCATCTCCCATCCTCGTGGGGAAACGAGGCAGTTTTGGACAGGATACCATCTGTTAGACTGGTTTCTGCTGGAAACTCATCTGTGTTCCGGCAAGAGTGTGTTGAAGTGCATGCATCTGAATAATTTTAATTTTTTTTTAGTTCAGATGAATCAGCAAATATGAGTCCAAAAGCTGTGTAAGTTAAAAAAAACTTCTGGCAGTCTGCAGACCAGTTTTCCCAAATATTTTTAACTGAGCTCTCATCTACACCAACCTCTAAAAAGATACCCACTTCTAAAGTGTGAAGCATCCTCTCATGGTTATTTCTGTCTCAGCACTCAAAAGTACAGTTAATCCTTGTTTTAGAACAAGTTCCCCTTGGATATTCTTTGGGAGAAGGTGACATAGCCTTAGGTACAAACATTTAAAGTAATATCCAAGGGGTGTGATGGACAATCCCTATGGCACACCTGGGACTGAAGGCTGTCAGCAAACTCGACCCTTTCAGTGGTGACTTTCACTTACTGCTGCAATAGCTTGACCCTCTGTTTGATTTTTTGTGATAGATTAAAACTCTGAAGCACTACCGAGTTATCTAACTGGTATTATTTTTTAGGTATTTGTATTGCAGCAATGCCTCGCTAGGCACAATTTACAGGTTAAAACTCCAGCATTCCAGGTGCAGCACAAACCTAGTAAAGCATCCTGCATCCTGGGAAATTCTGTTCTGAATCAACAAGACGTGCAGAAGGATGATGTAAGGAGCAAACCAGTGGCAAGGGATGGATAGTATAGCAGAATACTGACAGGGCTATCATGGGAATAAAATGTAAAGATGCTATTAATGTCACACCAAGATTGCACAATCAAAAGGTGATAAATGGAAACATTAAGATTCCTATGACAACTTCCTGAAAATGGCAATGCAGCTGTCTTATTTACAGTAAGGTCTATAGCTGAAAAGACATTTACAAGAGCATTTGGAAGTAGGTTTTGAAAAATATCCAGGAATGAGTGAGAACAGGATGCATGTGCAGCAGGGCTGAATTACCACTGCTGTTGGATCTGTAGGTTTCTGGTTTTAATAATCACTCTCAGAATATCTGTGGGATTTTAGAGAAGAAATACAAAAAATTAAATATGGAGAGAAAAAATGCAAAATGCCTGGCAAAACATCAGGTTGCCTTAACTAATAATAACCTTCTGGTAGCAGCTGTTGATACAACCTAAGAAGGGTATGCTTTGCCCTTATGCCCTGAGAGTGTGAATGCTCAGACACTGAAACTTCACATGCTCTGTCTATGGGGATCAGCACTTCTGTTAAATTCCTAACCAGTTTCCCCCATCAAACTTATTCAAATGCCCAAGAAAGTCAATGACTGCCTTAGATTTTGAATCTGGGATAAACATGCCGTGTTTTTGATCAGAAACCAATATGTGAGCAAAATCTGGCAATTATAAAAAACATTTTCCCACATCACTCAAAGCAACATAGGGTCTCCCCTGCCAAAAGACAGAAAATAAAACTCACCTTTGTCTAGAGAAGTAGCGACCTTGCAAGCCTGGGAAATTGTACATTCAAGGGCAATGTGTCAGACTATTATGAATGAGAAAAACAAGGCTCTAGTAGCAGAGCTCACTACCAAATAGGCTGGCCTAATAACATTCAGCTCTTGGTTGCGTGGTCACTGCCTACTGCCAGTCACATCAAGGATAAGTGTTAATGGCCAAAGTCATTGCAGTTACAGAATTAGGTAGGAGGAAGAAAAAAGCAGCTGCAGGCAGGCAGAAGTCCTTTTTTTATATGAATAAAATTTTATTGAATTTTATACAATTAGAAAGAACAAAGAAAGAGGAGCAAACAGTCTTATGGAGGGTAGGAACCAGAAGAGCTTTCCCAGTAGAGGAGGGCACCTGCTGAGGGCAGTGTTCCTGTAAATGTCACACAGGGGTTGTTCAAAAGCAGAGAGAATGTGTCTGGGCTTTTCTTTGATTGTTTTGGGTTTTTTTCTTCCCACATTAGGGTTTCTAAAGCCACTCTTCTTCCCCCATCAATCCTACCCCCCAGCAGCAAAGCAGACAGGCAGGAAACAGGAGTGTTCCAGTGAAATGTGGGCACACAGAGCAAGCTCCTGCCTGCACCACCAGGGGGGTTTGCACACATTCTGCATGCAGTGCTGCACAGGGGGAAGGAAGTTGGATTTTTATTGTCTCCTTTTTCCTTTCTTTTTCTTTTTCTTTTTCTTTTTCTTTTTCTTTTTCTTTTATTTTAAGAAAAGAAGGCACAAAATCTCAGCCAAGCTTCAAACCTAGTGCTGCTTGGGAGCTCCCAGTCTCCCAAAAAGCTAGTGTGTCCATGTGGGAACCCAGCCCTCACCTCTCCCTCCTCTTCCTCAAGGTCTGTGCTTGCATTTGTACTGCTCAGGTAGAAGGCCCTGCCCAAGGTTTGTGCACTGCTAGGGAAAGTAAAGCCGTGCTGGGACAAGGAAAGTGGGAATGAGGAAGAGTCTGTTGGCTTAAACAGACCCTTTTTCCAATGTGAGAATTATGGAAAGTCACCTGTGACTCCCCACATTGCTTTTCCAAGAGCAGACCTGGGAGGGCTCTGGTGCTTTTTGAGGTGATCACTGCCTTTGCCTGTGCAAGGCTTGGTGTTATGCAGGAAGGCCAAAACCCCTATCCAGGCGTGGCCTCTTTGAACCAGGAGAGGAAATCCCAGCCCTCAGTCCAGCCCTCCAAATGGCATCAGGTTCCTTCAGAGGTTTCAACTCTTGGCTTTGATTAAGGCTATTTAGTTGCAATAGAAAAAAGTAGAGGTGCCAGCCACAACCACCTGCCAGGGTGCAAGGAGATGGCAGGGCCACTGGCAGATGCCACCAGTACCCAATCCCAGAACATTGAGGGAAATGGGGGAGGCAGGGAGATAGTGTGTGAGCTTCCATTAAGCCTCTGCTTTCTAAAGCAGGAAACAAATCCTGCCAACGTGTCTGTGCACGTGGAAGAGCAGGAATGAAAACTCTGGCGCCTCTCTGTGAAGGCTCCAAGCACAACGTGTGCTCTGCCATGCTGCCCAGCCCTGCATAGCCCGATGAATAAAATCCACCATGCAAACATCAAAGCTGTGGGGTCTGAAGTCACTTACCCTAAACCAGAGCAGCCTAGGGGCAACAGATGCCTCATGAACCTGCATGGTGCTCCACCACACCACCCTGCTCCTCTCTGCCTCCTCAATAACCCCAGCAACACCCCAAGAAAAGGAAAAAAAAAAGAGATCCAAGCCCTAGAGCAGCAGCAACAGCAGCAGCAGCAACAGCAGCAGCAGCGGTGCAGCCTCACCCTGCACCGAGTGTCTCAATAAAAGATGCTCAGAAAGCTGCATCCTCCACAGCTCTACACAGGGCTCTGGTGGCACTCCGACCTAGTGCAGGAGAAACACCCATCTGAGGATCTGCATGTGTCTGTGTGTGTGTGCCTGTGTGTGTCTGTGTGTGCTGAGCTGGGGGGAAGAACTGTAAAAAATAAAGACAAATGCTTCCCGGTCCACACCCTCACCCAACCATCCCCTTGCCTGGGCTGGTGCCTGTGCCTTCATCTGGCCCCTCCAGCCTTTCCCATGCCTCCCCACACCCAGCTCCAGTGCACCCTAATCCAACAGTGTGCCAGGGCCGTGGGAAGCTGGGACTGCTTAACCTTCCCTGCCCCCATGCAGGCTGTCGTCCTCTTGGAAACAAAACAGCAACAACAATGGAAAAAAATAATATATATATATATATCTCCCAAACCTCCCTGAAAGACCCAAATGGATGGAATCAGTCCCCAACAAAACCAACAGAAAATAAAAGCAAAAGTTCCCCCCAGGGTCAGGCCCAAGTGCATGTCCCGGTTGGGGCCCAGCAGCCTGGGAGCACGTCCCGCTCTCCTTGCTCCTCTGGCCTTGGCACATCTGTGGCGTCCATTGGCACGGGGAGCTCCAGCAGCTGGGGGGAAAGCAGCTCGGATGGGGCTGTCCCACCAGCTGGCAGCAGCCTTGAGAGGGGCAGGCAGATGGAGAGGTAAGTGTGTGACCCCCCACCACTCGCTGCCTTTCAGGAAGGAGTAGGGACTCTTCACCCCACTGGGGATGAGAGGCCCCTTGCTCAGCTCTCAGCCACCAGCACGGTCCTACACCAGGGAGCCAGCCCGGCTCTGGGCGGGCACCATGACGGGGACAGCCCCGATCCGCTCCAGCGTGGCCTGGCTGACTGCGTAGGAACGGGTGTGCGGCGGCCGGGGCTTCCTGCTGACCGAGCCGTTGCTCCGGATCACTTCCTGAGGCGATGGCGCCGTGCTGGCCGTCACCACCAGTGTCTTAGGGGGAGCCGGGGACGGGTGGCCGCCGTTGGCGTAGACGGGGCGGGCACTTGTGCTCCCTGAGCGGGAGAAGGGGGGCTGGTGAGCATCGTTGCTGTTGCTGAAGCGGGTGAAGGAGTCCGTGGCGTGGTTGGCTTTGGGGTCGTTCCAGTAGCGGCTGTTGTAGGTGTTGGAGGAGGTGAGGGTGTCGTTCTCTGATGAGGACGCGTCGGCGTGGAACGTCTTTGCGGCAGAGGAGCATTTGGGTGGCAGGTCATCCTCCCTGCAAAGGAGAAGGTGT
Source organism: Brachypodius melanocephalos (assembly GCA_013398615.1). Taxonomy (NCBI): domain Eukaryota; kingdom Metazoa; phylum Chordata; class Aves; order Passeriformes; family Pycnonotidae; genus Brachypodius; species Brachypodius melanocephalos. The sequence continues at coordinate 3,482,389 of VZSR01001342.1, forward strand.
GAGGGCATATGGAGGGCACTGTCCCACTTGTCCAACACTCCAACTACCAACCACCACACAGAGGTCAACACCATCGATTCAAGAAGACAGCACCAATGTGAATCAGCATTGCTCCTTGGCCTGTTTGCTCATCCCTCTCTGCAGGACCTACTTGTGTGCTCCATGTGCCAAATTTGTCACTGAGGCAAATGACCCATGCTTATATGTCTACAAAGAAAGTCAGGCAGTGCCAGACAGTGATAGCTGTGACTATAACCTCTGTGACCAGAGAATATCACAGCTGTATTTCCAGAGCTTTTCAGCTATCACTGTCTGGCATTATGGGTCAGAATTCCCACAATATCACTCTCCTATAGAGCTAACAACATGAAGTCCTATCCCTCTTGCTGGCAGAGGGGTTGGAATTAGATGATCTTCAAAGTCCCTTCTGACTCAAACCATTCTGTGATTCTATGAAGCCAAAGCTCTCATTAAAGGCAATACTGAAAACAAAATCTGTTGTTACCATTCTTTATTTTCTCCCTCCATTTTCTGGACATATTTGAACATTTTCCCCTGACCTCAGGGAACACATCCACTTTCAACAAAAACAGGATTTCCAACTCCACTCCTGTCAGCCTTAGCTTTTGCTTGGAGGTCCCCCACCGCAAGCTTTTCCTGACCCTTACCTTATCTCATTGGGGATTTCCTCCTCTTCTTCTTCTTTGTGTTTATTTTTCCAGTAGAACAGTGCTACAGCCACCAATACAATGCAAACAACGAGCACAACAGCACCCGTGGCCACTGCTCCTGCAATCAGGCCGATACTCCGAGGGTGAGCTGTGGAGATGATTGAACAGAGCATGGAGAAGAAATCAGGGATGGGCTGTGGCCATCTGTAAGCCCGTGAAGCTGCCATGGCTTGGGAGGGGAGAAAGGCAGTATTCCCATTCCAGGGCATGATTATCTTCTGACAGAGAGGCACGTGGTGGCTCACAGCAAACATGGTTACACACCTTACTGTCACAAGACAGAGGCAGGTGGCCAAGCCTCCCCTGGCAAAATACTTACGTGCAATGACTTGCAGGTCCAGAAGGCAAGTGCTGGTTCCAATGGCATTTGAAGCCACACATTGGTAAAGACCTGAGGACACAGTGCTGATATTTCGGAGAGTGACAGTGCCCTGGACTTGGTCTAGTCAGAGAGAAAAGAAGGATTTAAATCCCTCCCCCACTTGAGGAAAACCATGAAAAGGCAAAGCCAAATAGAGAATTTTGGTGTGAGACTATTAAGAGAGAAATAAATTAAGAAATAACCTTGAGACGGAAGCATTGTGCGTGCACATACACACACAGAGACAAGATTAGGCCTTAAGGAGCTTACACTAGACATTTCTTTCTCTTCTTATAGAGGAATTTCTGCAGATGAAAGCTTGGGACTCTCAGTGCTGTGCGAGAACAGGGAAGAAAGAGATGCAAAATTACCTATACCCAGATCAACTTGTTGAATTCAGTCTTGCTCTTCTGAACTCTTACTCTCCCAATCCCTGGGCTCCCCACCTCCTGCTCTGCCAATATTCCTCATTCCTGAATTATATGAAACTGAAAGCTGGCATATTCTTAAATACAGCAAGATAAAGGACAAAAGTACAGCTATCAGTATTTGATCAGGACACCTAGGCTAAGGAAACTTATGGTTGGGACTTGAGGCTGGGAAACATCAGTTTGATCAGAGCCCTGCTTCTCCCTATATCTGAAAAGCAGCTCTGGCAGTAATTTGTTGGAGAACTGTGGCATCAGTGTGAGAAGCTGGCTGTATTTTCCTGGAATGATTCTGCCTCTCTTTTCCCAGTTTCCATTTTGTAAGCCTTTCATTTGGTTTAAAATGCAGGTGAGTCGGCAGCTGAAATTTCCAGCCACATGCCAACATGTAGCAACCACTTTCTCTCTCTTCCATTCAATCCAATCCTTGTTTTCCAATGGGGAACATGCCTCTGTACCAAAAAACCCATGAAAACTTAAGTGGCCTCTGGAGGGAACCCAATCCACCGTGGGCTTTAGGAATCTTCATTCCAATAAAGGGACCATGCAAATGATGGCAGATGCTCAATGAGCCATGCCACCTCTGGCAGCTCAGACAAAGGACAGCCCAGGCTGCCACCTGGGACATAAGAGGATAATCAACAGAATGAGCACCTTGTGTGGCAGTTGGGGGCAACTTGGGGACATTGTCCAGTTTCTCCCAGAGGTATGTAGGCCGGGGAATGCCTTCTTCCGAGCTGCAGGTCAGTGTGATATCGCTGCCCACGTCCAGGGACCCCTGGATTCTGCAAAGCGGGGCAGAAGGAGGAACTGCGAGAGAAGAGGGGAAGGTGATAGCAAGTCAGGAAATGTGACCAAACAGTGGAATGCAGGCTCACTCTGGACATGTGATGCTGGGGAAAGCAAGGACAGTGGCATGAGCTGTCAAGGGGACAAGAATGAGGCAGCAGGCAAGAACTCATTATGGTTTGGGGGGTGACAATTCACACAAAGATTCCTGACCCACCAGCCCATCAAGGTTACAGACTACTGCTGACTTTCACCTAGTTCTCTTAGATCCCTCCCTTGAGACAAAGGTGAATATTTCTGTCTTTGAGACAAGGATGGTGAAAGTTAACAGAGCTGCAGACAAATTTTTTTGTGATTGGGTTTTGCTTTCATATCCCTATAATGGCATGCACTTTGGAGTATATAGTTAGCATCAATGGGAGTATCCAGAACTAACTGCTTTCATGGAAAGGAAGCAAAGATACAAAGTCATTCTCTCCTCCTGTTGCTATACACCAAACCCCTTATGCTCTGTTCAGCCCTTCAGGATGCCCTCGTACTTTATTCCTGCTTCTTTGCAACTCCATATCACAATAACACCACAAAAACTTTCTCCCCACCATATTTTAAACTTCATTACACACTGCCTGTATATGAAGTCTATGTGCCCTACAAACTTCCACAGTACCCACAAGGCAGTCCATTCCTCCCCACAGGATGTCTGTGGGCTCAAAGGCACACAGTATTGTATTGTATGATGTACTATCATGCATAGAGGGCCCTTTGTATCCTGTTCCCCCCCACCCTTCCCCATAATACCAATCAACACACCCAAGACAGTAAGTCCAATGACTCCAATATTCCTGACGCCTCGGTCGGGAAGGTTGTTGACCAAACACTGGTATGTGCCAGTATCCGAGAGCTGAGTGTTGTTGATGAAGATGGAGGCACTGGTGGTTGGCATTGTCACAGCAAACCCCACTCGCCCATAGAACTGGGGTGCACCACCAAAGATCTGACCCCCTTGGTAGAGAATAACCTGGAAAAGAAAGGAAGGCTCAAACAACACTCTGGGGGAGCTGAGCAAGGAGGAAGAACATGCAAGCAAAACACTGAGTTTGGTTTGTAACCAAACCTCAATATACATCCTAGCACAGATGTTTTTTCCAAAAGAGGAATACACTCTGTAGGCCATTTTACATCAATAAAAATGTTCATAAAGTAACAGATCAGAAAGATCTCCAAATCTTCTGGTGTAGCTGGATTTGCAACACCAGCCTCCTTCATAGGATAGTCATTACCCTTCTGGGCAGGATCAATGCACACAAGCAGGGGCTCTCTGCAGGTCAGTGAATACTTTGATGAAAAGCATCTGCCCAGTGGACAGCATTGTTTTGAGTCTCCATCAGTAAGATCCTGCCATGATTTGACACCGCTTACTGGAGATCTTTGGGACGAGCTGAGTGACAGACAGGGCAACCTTTGAACCTGCACAGCCTCCACCAGTCAGGCTGTACTCAGACCAAGTCCCTGAGGAGCCAGTGCTCTTCAGTGCAGGTTCTCACACTGAATACAAAATGTGATGAGGGCAGTGTGACCCAAGACAGATGTATTTCAGAGAAATGGCATTCTTCTGTTGTCAGAGCACGTGGGCAAAAAACAGGGCAGCACATCTCAGGTTATGATTCTTGTGCCCGCCCTGATACAATCTCATTTGCTAGTATTCATAGGAATGGACTTGCAAAAGCTACAGACAGTGAAAAAATAAGAAGGGAAGTAAAAGGGGTGATGAGTCTATGAGAGATTGTGTGTTAGAAGACATTTTACATAGATTTCACAGGTTTAAAGCTGCAGCTACTCCCAGGCCCTCCAAATTCCATATCCAATGCACCAAAACCTGGATTACATCTCCTGTGCTCTTTTGAACACCCAAATCACTAGAGACCCAGGGCAGCAACACGATATGACACACATTTGCCCCAGCTGCACATCCAGCCAAGGACACAATGTGCATCTGTTAACAAAACATTGAAGAAAACAGATCCACGTAGTACCCAGAGGGCATGTCTTGCAGTGAAGGGACAATGAAGTTTTGGGACCAGCCATAGACTCAGCATTGTAGAGGGCCTACATCCAGAACAGGGTAGGGAACAGGAAAGCCCCAAGGAAATACATGCTCCAGTAAGAAAAGACCTACCTGTTGAGGCTGGTTGGCGTTGGAAAGAGGAATGACCATCCAGATGACATTAAGGTTAGTGAGAGCAGCGTTAGTGGTGAAGGTGCAGGGCAACACTGCTGTCTGGCCTCGGGCAACCTGGATACTCCCTGAACTGACTGACACCTCCAGAGGACACACCAGACCTGGAAAGAGAAGGACACACAGTTCAAGCATTGCAGGAGAAGGACACACAGTTCAAAGCACTGGAGGTGGCCCCATACACTTGCAGGTTACAACTGTACCCTACTACATCAGGCTAAAAGGAGCTATATTCCTTCCTCACAGATCACTCTGCTGTCATGCAGACCTTTTTTACAGAAAAAATGTAGATAAGTGGCCTTTTAAGTGAGGGCACTCTAGTTTCAGGTCCTCTGGATTTTTTTTGGCAACAGGAAAAGAGCCATAAGAACAACCAAGCTGTGTCTAAGAGAATGACATATGGATTCAAACCCATCAATCTTAATGATACTCAACATCATGGAAAGAGAAAAAGAAACTGCAATATTAACCAAGAAACACAGTTCTCCTCCCACTTCTATGCCTCATAAAGTACAGCAAGACCAGGAGCATTTTAGCAGTATTTTTAATTTAAAGGGTTAAAAGTCAAAATATTTTCCAGTCCAGGCATTTCTATTTAGCTGACAAAAAATTACTATTGCTAATGGAGGATCTCATCAAATCTAATTAGTTTACCAAAATGTCCACCATTCACTTCTTTGCATTCCACATAGACTGGACAAAGATGAAAGCCTGATAAGCCCCAGCTTCCCAGTACAGCAGCTGAAGGCTGCCATTTTAAGACTGCAAGTCACATAGGGAAATATCTCTGTTCCTACCACCAAAACCTTGTCAAATGAATCTAACCAAGGGGTCTCCATCATCACTCTGAGTAGCACTAACATGCTTTAAATCATTTTTCTCCACAAAATCAAAATATTGACTACAAAAAGCTATGTCTCTATATGACAGCTCACCATTTTCTTGTTCAAAGCATCTGGGAGGGTAATGGAGAAGAAGGCAAGGAGTCTTCAAGCTCCAAGGCAACAGCAGAATACTGCTAACATCCAGGTGCTGTCTGCAGACCACCCTATTCTCTTGGTGAACCCAGGAAGGGCTGCCTGCAAAGTTTCTATTTTCTGCCAAGAGACAGGAGTTTGCTGAAGGTGAAATGATTCATGAGAATAGTCTTCTATCTGAACTACCAAAAAATCAAACAGGCCAATGTCTGAGGAAAAGGTGTCTCCCACGTGCTTGTCTGCTGAGATCTTTCCCAAACTGCCTAATATAGAAATGCGGCACCAGAGCCTGGAAGTGCTGACCTTTGGGTGCTACAAATCCAAAGATTCTAGCACCTGAACAGCCTTCCATGTGTTTTGGTGTTTGAACTGACTGCTCCAGAGCTGCAGTACTCCAGGACTTTGCGAATTCTCAGACACCTCCTCCAAACTTCCATTCCTTCCTTCACATCTTCTACCTCTAAAGCCCCAAGTAGTTCTGGGAGGCTCAGAAATGCTTCAGAACAGAGTCAGACAAAACTTCACTTTAACCTCTTCAAGTGAAGTTTACAAGTTTTTTACTTTGGGGGAAAAAAGCACCCTGAGTCTGGCTTTCCTCATTGTCTTGGGACATATTTAAAAATATGGAATGCTTTGGAAACTCCTAGGTAAGCTGTTAATCCCAGTGCTAACATCTCAGAGAATTAGGTGGCTGGATGAGAAACAGCTGGTGAAGGCTTAATCCATCAATCTCCTATGCAAACCTGTCAGTAGCAAGCAGAAGTAAATAACTTGAAAATCCAGTAAGAAGCATCACCTTTATCACAAGGCATCTGCCTTCCATCTGTGTCTGCGGGCAACAGGCTGGGAATGGAGTTGGACTCCTCATTTTCTTCTGACTGGCCAGGCAGTGGCAGGAGCCCAAAGCCTAGAAGTGATCCGTGTCAACTTTGAGGATCTCTCTTGCTGGATGTGACTCAGACAAGGAATTGTCTTTTCTGCAGGTTTAAATTTGAAGGCTATCTTGCCATGACTACACATCCAGTCTAGCATCATCCAAGTGTGCAGGGAGTCACAATGATTTGAACATCTATTGGACTGACCTCTCTCTACAACATGATTATGTTTAGCATAGATTTCATGAGATCCTCTCCAGGAGAGGAAAAAGAAACCACTCATCCAATTTGGAACAGCACTATGTGTTTTTTAGCCTCATGCCTTATCTCTTCCACTTTCGGTTCCATGAAAAACCCACACATTCAAATTCTTGTCATTCAAAAAAAGTAATACTCAAGTGTGAGTGTTCCAATTTACTGGAAAAGTTAGACTTTGCAGTTTGCTTTGCAGGATTAGTTACATCAATCACTCAGTCATCAAGATGATGAGATTTTCATGTCTAATCGCCCTCTTCCTACTCCTAATATTTATTATTAGTTGATTGTAAACATCCTGCAGAATAATAAAAACACTAAAATAGAACATGCATAATTTATTCACCGTAAAAATAATTTTTGCTTCATTTGAGAACTTCCTGATGTATTCATAAGCAATTTTAAAAATGAAAAAAAACACATACTCTGTTTTCCCTGCCAGTAACCCCACTCTTTGCTGCAACACCCCACAGCCCACATTATCTCCTTTTCTTTTCAAAGCACCCCAGCATCCCTTTTAATGTGAATGCCATGGAGCAGGGAAGCACTAAGGAGGAGCTGAGGTCTCTATTCTTTTCTCTTGCCAAGAGGAGATGCTTTGAACCTAGCCTGCAAGATGAACACCCCCACACACACCACACTGTCCTATCTCTGCCTTGTTACACCACCAGGCAGGCCAGCTCCTCAGACTTGCCTTAACTTCACGCAGCCCAGGGCATGCCAGCTGCTCTTTGGCCCTTTTTTGGCTCTTTTGGCCTACAAGGAAGGTGCCACCTAAAGACTCATTTTGTTAAGCCGAGTGGCACCTGCGGGGCTCCAGCTGGGAAAAACACACACAGCCACATCTGACAAGGGAGATTAAACAAGGCAAGAGGAAACGTAGGCAAAGTCCTCTTCCAGCAGCATGAACGGGGAGGTAGGGTGGTGCATTAGCACAGCACTGGGCAGGCAGTACTATAACATGACTCCTTTCCCAGTGAGACAGCCAAAAGAGCAAAGGCCAAACCTTCTTCAGAAGCTGTATCACCTCAAGACTACTAGAAAATGTAAGACATTTTCACATGCACTTGTCCATCTATGCAAGTATTTTTGTGACTGCATTCTTCCACTCGTGGCCCAACACAAATGGACACGCACTAAGTCACATATACTTAAAAACCTGTGTGCCCAGGAAGATGACTATTAGGAAAAGTCCACCAAATCATTTGTGTTTAAACATTTCAAAATTAGGCATTGCAATAATGTGGGTGCGAGAGGAGAGAGGCAGAGATCAGAGGGAAAAAGAGATTTCAAATTTAGCATATCTGTTGGGATAAGGTTTTTTCAATGCAGCCTAAGGAATGAGGACTTGAATTCCCTTGAGTAGATATAAATGCAAATATAGATATATGCACACACATACAGCCTACTGAGTCAAATTACACATAAGAGGTCAGAAAAATCAAGCAAAGGATGTTTTAAGAAGTCTCCTTCTGCCAGGTTATACAATCCAGGTATTTTCTAAGCATTCAGAAGTTTAATGACTTCAGAGAGACAAAGAATTGATCACCACCAAATCATCTCTCAGAATTGGATTACAATGGCCATTACACCCTCACTGCAGTCTCCTCCTTGCTTAGTAATTAAGCAACCCTGTAAGCAGCATGCCCAGAGGATGAGCAGGGTACACCACCGTCAGCAGAAAGGGGAATGGGCCCTTCCTGTGCATAGGACACTTTGATCTTAGCTTGATTCAGCAAAGAGCATTCTCCTTTGATCCTGAGGCAGCGAGCTCCCATCACTAATTAGAACCGATGCTCCATTTTTCTGTCCCCCATCAGCAAACCCAGTCAGCAGAAGAGTGTTTTGGCTGCAGAGGCTCTTTCAGAATTTCCTCGCATTTTCAGGATCAAGTAATTGTTCTGGCAAGAGAACTGATTGCATTTTTGATGGCTCACTGCTGCTGCTTTTCCAAGTGGCACCTTAGCTCCCTCCCTGGTATCCATGAAGGAATCTGTGTAGGTAGTTTATACATCATGACACAGGACACAGTCCCACAACACACATTGCCCTCTCTGTTGGATGTAAGGAGTCAGATGCTGCCACATTTTCTAGATGCCCTAGAGGGGTTGCAATCTTCACAGAGCCTTCAGAACGTACCAGATACAGTGAAGCTGAAAGACATGGGCAAATCTTAGCGCTTTGACTCACTCTAAGCCGGATAAAAAATGTTCCTGGCTCCCATTCACTGCCACACCTTTCTGCCAGAGATCATCAGCAGAATCAGCAGCTTTTGGGTAGCAGCAAACTCCCGATACCCAAAGGCAAAGACCAGAGTACAGGTTCACTCTGCAGTGCTGGCGAGCCAGGGAAGCAAATGTCCAGGGGAGGAAGGAGGGAAGAAGTTGTGAAAGGGATGAAAGAAACCTTTAGCTGTGTGCATTCTGCATCTCCAGACCTCAAGGGATAATGTGCAGGAATGTGTGTCACTGTGGGGAAAATGAGAATAAAGCTTCAAGCTGATTCAGCTTGCATCCGAAACCCAAGGAATGACTGGAATGGCTCCCTCCTGTCCCAGTGCAATTAGCAATCCTGTTACCACATGCTGGGGAAGATACCTTTGGCAGTATGACATTTTGGGTCCCTTGTTAGAGAGGCAAAGATGAGGTCACACAGAAGTTTCAAGAACAGGGTAGCAACACAGTATTCCATCTGGCAACCGCAGGCAATGGAGGGAGAAACTGCAGAGCAGTCTTTTTCCTGAGATGAAAGGAAAATACAAGTTGCTGTGCCTTTTGCCTGCCTCACATCTCTGAGTCTGGGACCAAAGCTACCCCCTGTGCTAAAAAAAAGAAATGTCTTCCACCCTGAATGAGCTGAGGTACACTGCCAACCCAACACACTGAGCAGCAGCAAAGCCTACAACCCAAGAAGGAGTGACTCACAGCAGGAGGAGACAGGAACAGATGCAGGCAGTACATCTGCAATAGGACCTGCAGCAAACACTCAAAAACCCCTGAAGAAACCTGGCTTGCAGTTGCAAACACAAAAAACATTGAAGTTATCCAGCATGATATTACAGCATCCAAACTGCTCAACTGCTCAATAAGATGCTTGAATGCTGGTCTTGCCCATTCTCACCAGGGACTGTGTATCCTGCTTCATTCTGGATGTGGTACACTTGATAGTTCAGAGTCTACCCAACCAAAGACAGTATTTACCCAGCCTAGTGTCTGGAGGCAGCTTGTAGTAGACTCCATCCTGCTTGGGGAACCAACACCACCAAGCACTGCAATGGGGCACAGATCGGAATTTATGCCCAGCTAGACTAGTTCCAGTTCACTATAGGAATTCTACTGTGGAAAACTTCCAGGCCCCAAAGTCATTCTGCAGGGCAGGCATTTGGGACAGATTCTCACTGTTCATAGTAGACTGCATCCTGGGTCCATGGTGCCCTAGCACAAATTTTCCTGGGAGGGATGCTTGGTAGAAACCTCCTTGGAACAATAATAGTGGGAGTAATGTAGTGAGGAAGGAAGGGCTCCAACAAACAGTACCAACAAACAAACCTGCCAGCTCACAGCAAGAAGGCAAAGTTAGCTCCAGACATTTATAGGGGGTTGGTTCTCTGCCCCAGTTTGAGGGCACATGTTATACAAGTGGCTGACAGGTCCAGCAATGGGTTAGTAACCTGTGGGGGACAATGGAAAATTGTATAAGGCAAAATAATTTCCAACACTTCCTATCTTTGCTGGGTCTGCAGGACAGACTGGAACAAACAGCAGGAAAACAATCCCATCTAGCATGGTTTAGAGAAAGGTCTCTGTAACACAGGTATTAAAACTATACTGATGCTAACTTTTCCTCTGAGGTGTTTCTAGAGTTAGTATTCCTGTTAAATGCAGGTCAATAGGCACCTTTATCCCTAGAGAAACTACCAGACATAGCTGGTGGTATCAAGTCATCTCCCCAGCATAGAGTCTCCCAGGTGAAAAGATCGATTTTACTCTACTAAGAGTACTCTCAGGATTGCTGCCCAGCTTGTAGGATAGGCAGGCTAGCAGACACGAATCCAGGGAGAAAACAGTGTCAGAGTCTTAAAGTTGAGCCCTGCAGTGTTTCTTGCCAAGAGCTAGACTAGCTGTGAGGCACACTGGCTACCTCTGAAATTGTGCTGATTACACTGACACTTCTTCCTTACCATTAATGACTTCATCTTTCTAGAGAGAAAACTAACAGAGGAAAATTCCTGCTGACCCACCCCACTCTGGCCTCAGCTGCTGACCGGTAAGCAGCAGTCACTACCACCCCTGCCATCTTCTCTTTTGGAAATAGGTCTTTCTCTGCAGGCCAGTTGGGAGGAAGATTTCAAACATCTCAAACATCCAAACAATTGGGATGACATAGAGCATATGTCCCTGTGCTGACCTCCCCAACCTGCAGCTGTAGACAGGATGAAAAATGGACTTTATGACCAAAAAAAAAAAGGCAGGAAAGTTTTCAGCTGCATGTACTTGCAGAATGGTGTCAGTTCCCTTCCATGTCCTTGTCAGAGGAGTTGGATTAGCTCTTGCAGGGGTAAGAAAGGGGCTCTGATGATATACTGAGGAATTTGATTCCTTCCTCATTTCTGGCACAGACTCCTTGGATCCTGCTGAACAAGCCAGACAGCTTTAGGTATCTTCAGAGGTACCCATTAGCGTGAGATCTTCATGTGCTCAGGTTTAGACCTCAAGAGTTTGATTTGCTGAACTGCTGAGCACTCAAACCTGCTAGGGAAATTGAGAGGGCCTGTGCTGTCCAGGTAGCAGAGTTCACGTGATGTTAAAACTCCCTGAGCACCTGAACTGTGCTTTTCCAACAGATCTTAGTGCTTCTGTTTAATTAGTCAGGGACTTGAAATGCAAAAGTTGTTTTTGAACAGTGAGCAGAATTTAGTGTTAGAGCAGCATGCTGGCATGTGCAAGTGGAAACAAGCACCCAAATCTGGTTTACAGATGGAGTATCATGGGGCCAATGACCCAAATGGTCCTCCCCAGTTCTGGACTCCTGCTATGATCCCAGTACATGCTTCTCTTATGTGCTTCTATCAAGCCTTGCTGAAGCAGCCAGGAGAGCTGCCACCTTTGCAGCTCCAGCAAGCTGGGATGGATGCCTTACATCTATCTCTGCTGCCTTGAATGCAATATGTGTGCAAGTTAGAGGCAGAAAAACAACTGCATTGTATTAGAGCATTATAAAAATACAAAGGAACATTGATAGGAACAAAAATAGTGTCTACAATGACATTAGCTAGGATAAAACTAATCAATGGCTGTGCTCTGGGCATGCGTTAATCCCCTTTCCATGGTGTAGTGTTGCACTATTAAGTACATTATGGGGAGTTTAACACTTCCCTCTGATGCATGCAGCACTGGCTGGAAACAGAAACTGCTGCCATCTGAGCTGGCAGTCCTTGAATTCACAGCATTTACAGAGCACTCAAGGAGCAGCTGCTCTTCAGAGGTTGGGGTGGGTTTTTTTTCTGTAGAAGATGAGCAAGGCCAGAGGGGACTCAGGGAGGAACAGGAACTGAAGAGCTCACTCTTCCCTAAATTGGGAGTGGAGTGGTGGGTAAGACTGATTCAGTCCACTCTGTGGGACCATTTGGTGTCAATTTTGTCCATCCCTGGCTGTGCTTAGAATCAGAGTCATCAATAACTCATGCCCTGGGACTCAGGTGAGCAAATCAGGAGCAAGCGATCTGTCTACAGAAGATGGCTCAAGGCCACACAAGGCAGGATACCCAACGTACAAAGAGTGGTGTGTCCTTGCAACAGGATGCCAGTCATTCCCTTCTCTCCTCAGGTCCTTCAGAGATGCCTGAAACACCGTTTTCCAGATAGCAGACAGAGATAAGTAGGAAAACAAAATTTAAGTGGGCACAGAAGGGCTTTTACAAAACTAAGACTGGCAAACACCGTTCCTTTTGCTTCAACCCCCTACTCCTGTGGTAGATCAGCTCTGGGGAATTCTGCTGCAGTAACTTAAGATGTTGTCATCCTCTGCTGTTTGCCTTGTTGCTCAACACAAGGTTATTGCCCTAAAACCAGTGAAAGCAGAAAAGGAGCAGTGCCTGTACCTCACAGCTAGGCATTAAGCAGCATAACCTACTGAGGAAAGTGTGGGGACCTTCTAGCTTCCTTTGCTGTGAGAGGGGAAGGCTGCATTGCAGACACACTGTCCTGTTCTGCTCACTGCTACAGTAGAGGCATCATCCTACAGTAATGGATGTCTAGGGATGGGAACATTTTAAATGACCACAGTTACTTCAGCTAAAGTGACTTGGGGATGAAAGCTTATCAGACGTTCATATAAGTACATTTAAGGTAAGAAGCTCAGCTTGAGTTTGCAAAAAGCCTGCAGCAGCTCTGAGCTGCAGACTTACCCATGCATCTAGCTGGGATGCCAACATAAACCTCCCACATCCCTCCTCTTAATTATCTTACTGCTTGCCACAGCACACCAGAAATGAAAATTCACCTTTTACACAAAGATTGGTATCTATGTTTCCTGAAAGAAGGAAAAGGCACGGAGCTGACTGGGAGCAGTGAAGGTACACATTGGCTTAATTTTCCTGAAGCAGGTTGCAAAACCTCACTGAAGCCAGCTCTTAACATTTGGGAAGCTCCACCATGGCCAGCCCTCGTCTCTGAAAGCATCCTCAAGCATCCCTGTGGGTGTCTGTAACCACACCTGAGCCCACGCATGAAAAGTACAGGTGGAGGCTGCATGGGATGAATTGAGAGCTGCATGTGACGAACTGAGAGCTGCATGTGACATGCTTACCCCAGAGTGGGCATCTAATTAGAGCTCCTCCCAGGATCTAAAAGCAAAAATAGGCTCGAGCTCCTGCCCTCCCTGTTCCCGTTTCTTTGCTAGTATTCTCCCAGCACAGCCCCGTCAGCAGAGATGTGTCACGCTGCGGATCAGTGCCAAGTGCTGGCAACAGCACGTGACACTGCTGACACAGCAAAGGTGTCTCCTTGGGGACAAGGTATCCACTGGTGCCTCTGCAAGAGAAATGTACCTGCTCTCAAGGCTGGGGAACAGAGAGTCAGGGTTAGGAAGCTGAAATTAAAACAGGTCGGCAAAGCTTTACTAAGACACTCACTTCTATTTTCTGTTTGCCGGGACATAAAAAATACATTAACAGCCCAGCAGCTTTGTAAATGATTTATGGTCAAAAGAATAAATTTCTTCCTTCTCTCCTGGCTAAAAAAAAAAAAATACAAAAAAGATTGCAACAGTGATAAACTGCTTAATAAGGGAAAACAACTCAAGGTTTAAATATATTCAGTGGTATATTGAGTGGGAAGGACAGAGCCCATAAGGAGTAAGATTAAAATCCAATGAGGGGAGTTGCCACAGGGGAAGGCAGGATGAATGGGTGGGCAGGCTGGAATGTACAACTCACGTGGTGGGGAAAGGGAGCTGCGTGGACTGCAGCTGCCAGGCAACCATCCCTAGGTCAAACTCCAGTGCAAATATCCCAACCTATGGTTCAACCAACTGCTTTTACCCAAAGCATCAAGGCTATGTCCATCCTCCTCCAAAAGGAGGAAGAGCAGAGGGTGGTGAACAAAAAAGGTGAAGGGCTTGCCCCGTTAAACACAGGCTGGGTGAAGATCCAGGACTTGCTGGATGCTGCATCTTGTCTCCCTCCTTGCAGACACCACTGACATCATCTGGGAGTCCTCAAGGAAATTCTCTGCAAAGGGGGGATTAAGCTGGGCCAGACATAATTCAGGTTGGAGAGGGGATGAGGACAGCTTCAGGAAGGAGGGCTTTAGGGACAGGACTGTGGGGCTGCTGTGGTAGAATGGGAGCTGGGATGGGGTTGTAGGAAGTTCAGGGGACTCTGGGCAGTGGGGTTTGGGGATAGGAAATATCTTGCAAGAAATGGCTTCACTCCTCCAACCCCAATGCAGGGGAGTTCCTCCAAATTCTTAGGGCCACCTCACCTGTCTCCCCCTGTTACTGGAATAATCCAGCACCATCACCACCCCATGGTTGCTTATTTTGGCCTGTGGGGGATTATGGTGGGCTCAGCCCTTAACAAAGGGGTGCCTAAGACACAAAATAATACAATTACATATTTTAGAAAATTTTAATGATATAATTTAAAATATTTAAATAAATTAAAATAAAAGCAACCCCCAAGGAATCAACCTCCCAAGCCCTTTCTGAGAAGAAATTTTTCATTAATAGACTGATCCCATTTTTCTTGAGGATGGGAGGGACTGTCACCAGGATAAGTATCAGATTCCTAAAGGATCTAGTCCAGCAACTCATAAGTTTTGGCTGAGGCAATGCCAACAAGTTGGCTATCTGCTTTCCACACCCATTTTGTGTCTTGTGTACGAATGCTCTCATCCTGTGGAGTGCACAGGCTTTGCAAGTGGAAGGATACTTGGCTGGTGTTTGTTGTTCACCACACCTTTGAGCTCCCTTAAAAATCTTCTTGCTCTATGACCTGATTGGGTCCTGCTTCACCAAAGCTGCCAGCAGGAGCCAGCAGGAGCCCACCTGGAGCCAGGGCTGCTCAGACAGGCACGGACGCCTGGGTGCATTTGATATGTCCTAGAAATTCCACTAAAGGCAGATAAGTCAGTGGAAATATATTTAAAAATATATGTCTAAAATTTAAATGTTTAAGTATCTTGCCAAACTGGAGTGTAAAAAAGACTCCTGTAGCTTGTTCATAGGAGAGAGAGCCTTTAAGGCTTAAGAATGTGGAAAATCACCGTGAAACTTCCCTGTTTCCAGACAAGACTGATTAAAGCAAAGTCTCTCAAAGCAGTCAGATTGAAACTAGTTTATATGGGCATATTCAAAGATATTAGACTTCCATATCTTAAACTTCATTAATCCCAAACTACTTTGGATTTAAAATTATTAAAATTATTAAAAACAAGCGAACAGAAAGGAAACAAAAAAAAGGGGGGGAGGCTCTTTTTCATTTAAATTGGAAAGAAAGGAAAACCCAAATTTGTTTTTTGCTCTGGCAAATTACTGGTCAGTAATTGAATGTTTCAGATTAAGAGTTGAGCTGTCTAGAAGAGGTTGTAAAAGGACAATTTCCACTGGGAAAAGAAGAGTTTTCATTAAAATCAAAATAGGTTGTAAGACTGTCAACTTTGATGACATTTTCAATGAGTGAAGCCAAAATGGATTGCTTTGACTTCCCCATTTAATTATGGTAATATTGGCACACTTCAGTTCAATAAGGTAAGAACACTTTATTTCAATCCATTTAAACTTTTGCCATATATTTAGATATTACATAAATTCTGACTTTGCATAATTTTACGCAGTTCCAGTGCAGTGAATACACACACACACATATATTTAATATGCTATGGCCATTCCACATCGTGTGAATAGTCTCTTTTCCCAGTGGAAATTTACCCCGATTTTTGGTCCTTCCATTACAAGACCTGATCTCTCACTATGATGTGAAATGAGACAAAGAGAGTACATTAAGACTTCCCCTGGAATAAATGTCCAGTTTGTTACCTGCTTTAGCCACAAACAGCTCCATCACAATCTTCTCATGGGAACACCCAGAGTGCTGGAGCTGTAGATGTTTCCATGTGAAGTTTGGTCCCCGTGTGGCTCAAGGGGAGAGTGTCAGGCACAGAGACTTCCACACAAAAGCCACAGCAACACATCTATTCAAGCACTTAGCAGTCCCTTCCCAGAAGGAGAGTCACTCCATGCTCCCTGCACTCTGGAAGTGCAATCTTTCCAACCTACCTACACCAAAACCCAAAGCTCTGGTGCAAGTGTTATGAATAGAGATCAGTTCCTGACACTCCAGTAATTTGAGCTAATCATTCCTACATTGTGTGTTGGAAGCAGGACCAACAGATGAAGTGTACAGAGCCAGATTAATACAAATCTGCTGTCCATCTGCTATGTGTCCTTCTGGCATGTGCCAGGACAGGGTGCAAAGAGAAACCCATCCCAGAGCTCTCCCTGCTCATCATGTACCCAGAGCTGGAGCATCTGCAGCTCTAAGCATCCAAGCCAAGATCACTGAGCCCGATTTTTCCCAAATGCTATGCACTTTCCCCTCCAGCCAGTGCCAGCCCCATGGCACTCTAGCTGTGTACACAGCATCGTGATGAAAAACTCAGATGCAGGAAGTTGCACTAGCAGCTCTAAAATATGCCAGGAGGGAATGCAGAGTCTCCATTTTGCAGTGAGGAAAACCAAGATGGAGCGAGCGTATAACTCACCCAAACACCATGCAGCAGGTCAATTGTGAGACAGGAACAGGACTTTAGAACATGATTCATGGGCCTTGCTCTGCCTATTAATCACTCTCTCCACCACTGTACCAACTATTAGTATTGATTTCAAATTAACATACACACACATCTTATCAAGGAGAAAAAAGAGCAACCAAGAAGGTTCACTCTGTTCAGCTCCATTGGAGGTCAGCATGATTCTAAGAGAAATATTTTCTGCAAGCAGGCCTGGCCCAAAGCATTCCAGGCTGGGAGGCACAAAGCAGACACCCTCAAGGAACTACCAAATGCTTATAAAAATGTTCTGAACCTCTTGAGCAGCTTTTCAAAAAACACAGAGTACAATCATAACACACTTGAAATGCAAAAAGGAGACAGCAAATGCAGATGCTGCTGTTACTGTACCTGACAAAGCATCTCCCTCCTTACCACCTTATTTTCTGATGCCAAGACCTGAGAGTTAACCCCAGATGACCAAGCCTCACAGTGCCATCTGATTTTATGCTTGCCCTCTCTTCTTCCCTTCCCATGATGTCCTGAATTCCCTTTTACAACAGCTGCTAACTTTTGCGGACATAAAACTGCTACAAGCTTCGCTTGTCTTTCAGAGTAAAAGTCTCAGGAAAACATTCTGCAAATTTTCCCTCTGTAACAGATGCAAGAAGTTGCTTATGCCCAAGCAGCAAAGTATACAACTGCTCTGAACTAACATTTTTTTTCTGCACAGCTGGCTCAGTTTTTCACACAGATGTTGTTTCTCCTGCCAAGTCTAAGAGCACACAGAGCAGCATTAATATGAAAGAGCCCGATTGGACCCTGGTTTAACAACAAGTTGAAAATTCCCCAAGCACAGCCTGTTGGGTTTTCCCTTTCCTTTGTTTCGGGGTGTTTTTTTGTTTGCTGTTTGTTGGGGGGGTTTTGTTGGCTTGGTTTTTTTGGGGTTGTTTTGTTTTGGCTTGTTTTTTTATTTTGTGGGGGTTTTCTTGTTTGGGTTTTTAAATTTTTTTTTTATTATTTTTAATGCACCTAGAAGGAAGAAAAAGAAAAAAGAAAAAAAAAAGAAAAAAAGGTAAAATAGAACAAACGTAAAAAAGGTAAAAAAAGAACAAAACCATAAGAAGCCACTGAAAAAAGTCTTAGCCTATCAGGGGTAAATTCCCTTTCTGAAACTTGAAACGCACATTAATCTTTAATGTTAAACCATGGATTAAAAATTAATTCAAAAATCTCACAGTTTGGAACACTTACAAGTCTATTGCATTTTTAAAAGCTCAGATCAGTGCTACTCTTCATAAAGAAGTCTCCCCAAACTCTTTCTTTTCTCTTGAAGCCAAGAGCAGGTACTCACCGCTCTCCCCAGGTATCCCTAAAGCTCAGAGAAACCTACTTGTGGTTCCCAAGAGCTGGGAAAGGCTGAGCCCTCAATTTTACTTACTTTTTTGTGCTCCTTTTTGCTTGCCCAGAGCGGGAACCAAAGGACCAGGCAGAATTGTTTCAGTTTCCACAAGTATTTTTGGAGCCATGGCTCTCTCACCAGCTGCTGCCTCACAGCTCTGCAGGAGGCTGAGCAGGAGGTTTCCATCTCTGGAGTCTGTGCTACCACGTCGTTTACCAGAAGGGGTAAAACTTTCTCTTTAAGCATCACTGTTTTTAACAGCTGCCTCAGCACAGTTACGCTCACGGTTGCCATCACAAAACAGCCTCTCTCCTACGCTCTTTTCTGCACTCTCAGGCTCGTCTCTGTCCAAATCCTCCACCTGAGACCATCCTCAGGAGGCTGCCTTCACCTGCAGCCAGCTGGGCCCATGCCAGATGGGCCACGGTGCCAGCCGAGGTGAGCGCTGCCCGCACACCTCCCGGGCGAGGAAGCTGCACAGGCAGCCAGCACTGCTCTTGGAGGGGATTGTCCCCCTCAGGGAGGTGCTGATGCCTCTCTGACCCTCCAGATGCTGTCAGAGGATGGGACATCTCATCTGCAGTCAAGACTGCTGCCTGCTGTATGATAGGCGCTGTGTGGGAATAAATAGGCTGTGCTGCCCCACATGTGGGCACCCCCAATATCATCGGGATCTGGGTGAAAATGAAGCAACCCGTTCCTAGCTTTAAATTAGTGTTTATATTCAGGGAGAAACATAAATGAATTTTTTTTTAAAATGCACTGAAGCGTTTAAACACCTACAAATCGCGCTTATCTCTCCCTTGTTTATCATAACTTTTCCTGCCATAGTTGCTAATGGAAATAATAATAATCACCGTAGTAGAATCACGCTTTGGCTTCTTTCCCAGACTCTCCTCTTGTTCACCAGGCAGTCAAGTCACTGTATCACCAAAAGTTCACAGAGATGTGGTTTCTTGGGAGAAATGCCACCAAGAAAGGTTTTGACAGCTTCCCATGGAAGCTGAGAAAGCAGAAGAGTAAAGGAGGAGAGCCCTTGACTTGGGAACAGGGGAGCGACAGGCAGGAGGATAAAATGTGGCAAATCTCCACAATATTTGCCAACAGTGGAAAGCAAAGAAAACAACAATTATGAATGAACAGACAATTCAGCGCACAGATAGTCCTGCTCAGGATATTGATGTGTTCTCCCAGCAGGATCTGAGCACCCCTGGGACCCAGGGGAGGCAAGGAGAAAAAGCCCAGGTGATGTGCCTGTGCTTGTGCAGAGCCAGATGTGAACCCTCACTCTCTGAGTTGGTAGTTCATCTTCCAAATCATCTCTCCTTCCATAAATTCAGTCTTCTACTTTTAAACCCATGTGCCCATCAAGTCAGATTACAATTGAAACTCTGCAAGTATGGCAAAATATATTCATGAACATCTGTTTGAATAATAAGCCTGAATTTGCCTCGACAGTATTCATCCGCCCTGCTTTCCTTGCCTCCTGCAAGTGCTCACACCAGCTCTCTCCAGTTCAAAGATGACAACATGAGGGAGAAGTTGCTGCACACACTCACAAAAACATGAAGATGATTTTGCCTGGTGGTGCAGGGGTTTCCAACCTCTGGTGCACAGGCCTTTCAAGGGTTGCAGGCTGCTTCTCAGACTCCTTAAAAAACAGCTAAGATAGATCAGCCTAAAGTCAAACAGCTAAAACTTACTTCATCAAAGTCCAGTCTGTCACTGAAAAATGTGTATGTGGGTTTGAATCCTGGGCTGTGCAGTTTGTACCTGCTGGGAGAAGAGGGGTAGTCACTCATGCTGGGGCCATACCTGCTCCTGTGGCTGGTTGCTCCCAGAGGTGCAGGTAAGTTCCCTCTCACTCCTCATCTCTCTGCCTCCCACTCAGACCTGCCAGGGAACTGCTGGTGTAACAGCCCTGTCTCCCACACAGTTCTGGCAAAAAGATCCTGGTTAATGGGTAAGAGCAATGTCTTTTCTGCCATAGGTCACACTATGGCAGAAAGAGGAGAGGATCAGGCTAAAGAGAAGAATGCAGGCAGCCACACTGACAGCATGAACAGAGGGTAACCTCTGGCAGGGGAAGGGGAGGAGGGACAGGCTGTGACCTCTCCATTCACCTCAGCAGCTGTCCCAGCAGTACATCTGACTGCCTGACTCCTTTTGCCTGGCTGTGAACTGGGGCAGTGTCCTCACACCCCACGAGAGCTTTGTGCTGCTTGGGCATGTGGTATTGAGGGAAAGCAGGAGAAAAAACAGACAGACCGATGGAAGGAGCAGAAACCATACCCCAAGGCCTAGATGCAGGTTGAAAGCAATAAATACTCAAAGTGATAGGTTACAAGCTAGCATATGACCCTGAGGAAAACATTTGTTGAAGGGCAGAGAGGAATAAATGCAACAGTGTACAGGTGATGGCTACTCATGGAGGTAGATCAGCATGGCTTAAAACAAACACCACACAGAGATACATGGAAAGGCTGCCCACCAGAGGCTTCTGCAAGAGCCCCATATCTCCACAGATAATTTGCTTATCTCTAAGCAGGATGTGGAATGGCCAAAGAAC
Source organism: Brachypodius melanocephalos (assembly GCA_013398615.1). Taxonomy (NCBI): domain Eukaryota; kingdom Metazoa; phylum Chordata; class Aves; order Passeriformes; family Pycnonotidae; genus Brachypodius; species Brachypodius melanocephalos. The sequence continues at coordinate 3,503,280 of VZSR01001342.1, forward strand.
AATACAATAGGAGAAGAGTAGTCTCTGAGCAGGAGGAACCAAGAATTTGAGAAAGGCACTGAATAAATCCTAGAACCACAAAAGTTCAGAAGGAGTTGTCTTTTGATGCTGACAGTAAACATAGGCCACAGGGAAGGAATTCAGCTCTAACAAGAAGATGCTATTGTGGGAGGTTGGGCTGTACTGAGACTGGCACAAGTCTGTTTGCCCATCTAGGGATGACTTCCATCAAAGGAACAGCTTTTTAGAACTGCTTGCCCAGCTCTCATTATAGCACAACCCACTGATACATATTTCTGTACCCAAGTCACAAAAGGGTGAAGTCTTTTCCAGGCTCTAGGAAGCAATACAACAATGGAGTAAAGCACTTCTGCTAGCACTTCTGCAGCCTTGCTCCAGACAGAACATACAGCAATAATCCATAACCACAGAGGACAGACAAAGAAAATACATCTGCCTTTGGAAATGGGAAATCTATGAAATGAAACCAAGCTTCTGTTAGTCTTTTGGCAAGAACATCCCTGGCTCGACATAATTACATGAGTTTGGTTCATACTTTTTCTTTTACTCTATCAAGAAGAATGATGGTGCTGCCACCACATCCCCATTACATCTGAAATGAAACACCAAGCATGGAGGTGTGGGATGGAGGGTGGAGGAGGAGCAGTGTGCAAGCTCCCTGCCATGACAGCACCTTCCTCCCCAGCGCACTACAGCTGACAAAGCCATGCAGCACCAATTTGGTGTTTTGCATCCTCTGAGAAGTGAAAAACAGGAGGTGGCAGAGTGGTTTTCCCCCTGCTTTCTGGATGCTTGGGTTTCTGACAGATTTCTCTGTGAAGGGCTACCCAAAAGCTCCATGGAGCTGGAGTGTCAAACGTGAACATTCAGCACTTAATTTGTGGTGCAAATCCTGTCAAACTCGATTGCGTCTCTTTGCCCCTCCAAGGCATCCCAGGCTCTCTCCACTTCTGCAGGGGGATGAGGCTGTAAGGAATGACCAACTGTTAAAGCAAGGCTGCAAACCGGCAGGATGCACAGCGTATGCTCCAGAGCCAGGCATGCCCTCTCCTCCCATCCGCCAGCGCCGCACACGCACACAGAGTGGTCAGCCGGGAACACACCCCAGGAGGCCTAATTAATGAACATATTTGAGAGCTCCAGGCATCACCATGCTGGAAGAAATGAGTGATAACATTAGCATCTGAGCACGAGCTGTTTGGATTGAGGGAGGGAGGAGATGGGGCTGGAGGCACTGCCTGGGAAGGATCCCAGAAGCACAGGGCCCTCTGCAGGGCTCTGCCGTACTCATCCACACCAAGCCCAAAGGTACCAGGGGGAGAGGAGCCTCCTAATAATGGGAGATCAGGCAGGATTAAGTGGGAACTCAAAAAGCACAGCAGATGCTTCTTTCTGCTCCCTGTGAAAGAAGAAAGTGATAATCATGGAAGAAGGAAGGTAGGAAATGAGATAGAACTAGGGAGATACATCAAAGGGACAGAAAAGAAACAGAAGAAAGATAGAAAAATGCTAAATGATAAATGTAGTATGCTTTTAATTTGCATAATAAAAATAGTTCTCTTTTCTACACCAATCATCTTTATTAGCAACAAAATTTGCAGCGAGATCTCTGACTAGCTATCTAGCTGTGACAACAGCAAAGCTCTGTAACAAACTGCTCCATAGAGGCTGTGAAAACTCCATCTCAGGCGGTTTTAAATGCAGGGCATAGGGCTGATAGAGACTTAGCCTGCTACTTTGCTAGGCAGCACACAGACCATAATCATGGTGCCTGAACTTCTGGCCCACAATCCACTCTTATTTTTGGAGAGTGGCTGAAAGAAATCACTGAGTTTCTACTGTTTATTAGAGTGTACCTACATAGTGCTCATATGTGTCCCAGACTACAGTCCACGTTATCACTGGCCTAAAAAGGTGCCCCAAGATCTCAAGCTTCTATGTGCTTCAACTGTAGGGACAGTCTCCAGGAGATGTGAAGGAGGTCAGAGAAAAAAAAAAAAGAAAAAGATGTGTAGGACGTCCACTTTCATCAGGGACGTACAGCTTGCTCAGCAATAGTTCATGTGTTGTATGTAGCCATGCTGGAACCATGCTGGAACCATCCCAATGCTTCCAAACTCCCTTCCCAGCCCAGCAGCACACATCCACACCAACACACAACACTGAGCCTGAGAAGGAGCACATCAGGCTGTGAGCTCTGTCGGGTCAGGTCTTGCCTATGAGCAAGGCAGTCAATGGCAACACTCTGGGCAGGGGAAGAGACTGGTAGGAGGCAGCTCTGCTTTCACATTTCCTTCACAATGCTCTAGGGACGAGGTACATGGGAAAAGATTCCTCGTTGAAGGGCTTCTTTCCCGGAATATCTGCTGCAAACCAAATTCCAACCTGTAGCCCAATCATGGGGCCTGAGGCACGACGCAGCAAAGCCACTGCTATTAAGAGGATGGAAAAAGCAGTGGATGACACTGCCTTGTCAGTAAGAAAAAGCCTGGCTAAGAAAGCACCTGCCAAGGAAAAACACGTACCAGCTCCCCACAGCATTTCTGAGATACAGGCTAGCTCCAAACCCACAAGTATCTGTCCTCAGCAGACACAGCATGTGTCTGTACTAGGTTTAATCCAAGTAGCATGTTAAAACCAGCAAGAGTGCCATGCTGGAAAGGACATTGTGTGCTTTCCTGATGGCAGCTCACAGCGAGATCTGTGCTACCACAGTCCCTCTGACTCTTACTCCTGTTGAACAAAATAGAAGCAGCAATGTTATCATGCCCTCCTTTGCCCAGACAGACAAAATCCCTACACACACTGGTTCAGTGCTATAATCTCAACCAGCAGGTATCAAAGCCCCAGCTCCCAACCAGGAGCAATAGAGCACCTCATGTGTGTTGGGCTGCTGTCCAAGACACATCTCTGACAGGTTTATTGGATCCTTATCTCCCTCTTGCTGGCAGGAAGTCAAGGCACAGGTATTTGTGACCATGCTAATTCAGTATTTCTCCCTTACCGGCAAGTTTGGACACGGACTTCAGGGAAGTCTTATGACCACTTTCTGGTTGTAATTCTGAGACTCAAGCCCAGATCTTTCAAAGGTGTTGTCCCAGAGCACCAAGGGTCCACACTATAGTGCAGGTCATGAGATCAGCGCTACAAATGCATTGGGAAAAAGAGGCCTGCAAAGGACCTGCAGGACACAGCCAGCAGACACCACCACCCACCCTGGCAGCCACACTTAGTTGGCAGGTGGGTCCCATTGGCTGGGGAAATACAGGAGGCAGGCCAAGCAGAGATGGAGTGCACCAACTTTAACAGGGTTCACATGTCCTCATGTGTTTATATAAACATCACTGTTTCCTTCAGATCTTCCTCTAAAAAACACACTGAAGAGAACCAGGGATGAGTTCTCACCTTTTCTTCAGTGCGGTGTTCGAGCATGAGGGAACTGAGAAGGGGAACTGGCACAAGGAGACATCTGCCTGTTGAACAGATAATGCACCGAGATCTCTGTGGCCAAAACATTCTGTTCCTATTTGGGGCAAGTACCTCTGCACCATTAGACAGCAGCCTTGTGTTTTCCTCATGCCTCCTTCTCTCTCAAAAAAAACCCCCCAATTCTCATGTATTAACATTTACCACCTCAATTTCTTTCTAAGGCAGCCTTTACTTCACCCATGAAAACATATAAAGAAGCTGAGCTCTCATAACCACTGCATCCTTCCCTTTATTCTTATCCTCTCCCACAGCACAATTTGAAGAGTAATGACCTGAACCAACCCCATCTTAAGACAATGGGTGTCTGTGTACTGGCTATGTGGATTAACATAGGATTGCAAAATCTCCAAAATTAATGCAACTGTAATGCTGTTAAAATGATGGCTCCGAGGTCAGGAGATCCCTGGATTGAAATGTTTTCCTTGAAATTAAGCAAGCTACACCACATATCCTGCATTGCCTATGATTATAACTTCATACAGAGAATGAAATGGAGTGCTGCACATCTGAGAACAAAACCCAGGAACATAGAAGTCTGTGTGTGCAGAACAAATACTAAGAGTAGACTGCAGTTGCTATCTTCTTTCTTTATCTCCCAGTTGGTACTGATAGTTTGTTCGCTGCAATGCCTTTTTTTTTCTTGTGCTTTTCTTGAAAAATTCATAAAACAAAAATGTTAGAAGAAATCAGTGCGTGTAGAACAAAAACTCCTCTGACAACAGTAATTCTACAACAAAAAAACTCAGAGAGCAACAAATTTGGCCTCAGCCTTGGTTTCATGTAGTCATGGAATGCCACCTTTGAGCCTTTGTTCCAATTCACCAGAGGCCAGGCAAAAAAGCAACAAAATGTTGAGCAATGTGCCACTAAGAGTGACAACTCCTTTCAGAGCTCCTCTCCCTGTACAGGTAATGCTCCTGTGTGTATTATCATCATCCCAACCGTCCAAAGAGAAACTGAACTGCCTGGCTCCAGTTTTAGTCACAACACCCCCTAAATTATGACTGCTGACAATTATGGATGCCCATCTTTGGACAAGAGATGACAGCCAGAGGGTGAGTACCTGCAGTTTCTCCTGAAGGAAGCCAGTGAGGGTTGGAGTAGTCCTTTCTCCAGCCACTGTCCTAATGCCATGATAATGCCATATGGATGGAATCAAAGGGAAAAGCAGACAGACATAATTTCCACTAGTTGTTCATCTTTTGAAGCCTGACTGTTTTCCTCAGAACTTCCCAGGGAAATTCTGGCTATGTTTATTTTGGCTGGGGCACAAGGCTATTTTTAGGGAAATAAATAAACAGCTGAATACCCATTTTTAATTTTCATTTAGGTCTAGGATTTATATTTTATTTGTTAATTTTGCTTTAATCTCCTTGTCCTTCATTACTCCCTGGCATTCACAGCAGGGGAGATGAGAGTTGCAGGGAGGAGGAGGGTGAGGACCAGGATTCAGTGGGAGCAGTGATGAGGAAGGTACTGAAAGGGGGAAGAGAGTGAGGGGAAAGAGTATTGTTGACAGCATCTGATCCTCCGATTAATGTATTTCTAAGCAGATTAACCAAATCCCAACTGCTCTGTGCCAGGTCTCTTCTCTAAGCTTCTCTCTCCCCCATGTAAACAAAAAGACATTTCCTCTGAGAAAACAACCAACATGCTGACCAGAACTCTGGCAGGCTCCCTGGCCTCATGCAGCCCAACACTGTGGGGCACAGAAGAAGGGGGAATGTATGGGTCTGTGGGAAAAGTATAGGTCTATGGGAGTAAACTCTACTTTTAAGAATATTTTGTGCTTTTTGGTTATTTGGGGGTTTGGTTGGTTTTTTTTGGAGGGTGGTTTTTTTTGGTTTGTTGTTTTTTTGGGGTTTTTTTTTTTTTTCTCCTCAGGGCTCTGCATGACCCCTGACTTGTCCATCTCCAGGGAGGGTGTGAAGGATGCCATGATTTGGGAAGATGAAGGCAGAATGGCTTCTGGTCTCAGAGTCACACAAGAACTCATGATCTCATTATATTCTGCTAGTGCATAGCTGCTCTCCATGGCATCCACAAAGGGAGGAACTGAGAGAGAAAGGTGAGTCAGAACACCCCAAAAAGATGTGGTGGAAACCACTAAATACAATCCACTTCTTCCTGCCCTGCCCCACAAAAGGCTTCACTCTGACTCCCTAAAAGAAAGAAACACTTCCATTTCTACCCAGTTTTTTGGAGCATTTCACAGTCAGGAGTTGGCCAAAGCCCTGTAACCCTGTATCACTTTCCTGTTTTAAGAGATTGGGAAACTGAGCATAGGCAGAGACTTTTCTGAGGTCATAGGGCAGGTCAGTGGTACAGCCCCATTCTCATGAGATGAGTTACAGGCATTTTTACAGGTCATAATATCAGCCTTGGCTGAACAAGTCTTCTCTAATGAGCCTCTAAATTTAGCCTCCAGATTTATTTGTTCCCAGATCTCGTGCAGAAACTCCTTCACCAGACATTGTCCTGCCTTGCTGCCCAAGGCAGATTTACCATCTCTGGTAGCAGCAGTCACAGAGATCATGGGACATTTCTGCCTGCCCAACATGCTGAGGGAGCTCAGACACCACCATGCCTCTTTTCAAGCACAGCAGTGTTGCCAATCTGTCTTGAAGTGGAGCTTGGAAGGATGGAAAGACCTCCTGCCTCTTCCCCCCTTTTACAACCCTTCAGTGTTTCACCCAAGGTTTCCTCTTATCTCTCTGCCTTCTCCTGAGCAGCAAGTGGCCGAAACACTCACAGACCTCCACAACCCACTTTGGGTTAGAAGGACTCCCCTTAAAAAAGGGATTTTTTTTCTGTGTCTCCCACCAGGGAAGGAGAACAGCTCTTGTAATGAGCAGTCAACACAGCACAGTGCATGAAACCACTCAGAAAGCAGAGGAATTCCCACTTGCTCAGCTTCCTGTCTTGCCCTGCTCAAGCCACGGTGAGCACTTTTAAATTTTAGCAAAGAAATGCTTAAACCAAAACGCTGGCTTTGCTAAACAGTGACATCAACATAAATTGACCCTGGGAAAGCTACACAACACACAACTTTTAAATTAAACATTTCAGATCTTACAGTAATGTACAGCATGGTGTTTTCTTATCGATGTCTTTTCATGAAGAAAATCACCAGAAATTCCTGTGCTGCAAATGGAAGCAGGGGTTGTGACTGAACAAGAATATACAGTGCCAGTTAAGGAGGCAGAGAAGAGATAAGGGCAAGAGGAAAAAAAAAAAAGCAAATGAATTTATGTTGCCTAAGGCATTGAGGAGAATAAGAAGGGATTTACAAATTCATCAGGAGGAGAAGCAGCACCAGAAAGAAGGTGGGTTCATTAATAAGTGAGGATGAGGATGAAATGAATAGTTCAGAAATGGCTGAACATCTTTCTTAAATCTGTCTCTAGCCATAAGAATAAAGAGAAAAATTTTGGACTAGAAAAGAGGGGAAAAAAGGAAGTTTAAAAAAGCAGAAATGAAAAGAACTTGAAGAATTATACATCAAGAAATGAAATAAAGCAAGCAACATCCTAGAACTTAATCTAGAAAAGACAGAGACATTTTTAAAATCATTTCTCACATCAACAGAACTAATACAGGGCTGAACGTTAGGCAATCTATACATATAAGCACCTGCATAAATGTATGCAGGATCAGGAGCCCAATTTGTTATGGTGAGGCATTGACAAACGTATTATCCCAGTGACAAATAATCTGACAATTTACATTGAGCTAGGGAGGTTCCAAAAAACCAGCCAAAAAGCAAACATAATAAAGATTTTCAATAAGGAATAGAGACTACGATATTTAATTCTAAGTCAATGTCTAGACTCAGTGAAATAATGAAACAAATATGTAGTGTCTTTGGAATCTAAAGAATAAAATCACATGAAATACACAAATTAAAATCTTTAAATTTTTTGATACACATACACAATTAGCACAGAGGAAAGGCAGTGAAGAGAATTTGAATTTTCACAAATTTGAAGGATTTGACACTGCCCTACTGGAACCAAAAGCCCATGGACCAAAAACTGCCCAGTGGTACCAAAAGAAAATATGCTTTGTTGGACTGGGAAATGACAAATGACATGCCAAGGGGTTTTCATCCATGGTGGCCTTATTAAACCAGTGTCACAGGAAAACAACACTAACTGCCCATGAAATTTGCAGCTGCCACCCTACAAAGAAATTGCAAATATAATGGAAGACAAAGAAAGAGGGTCTCGATGAACACATAGCTCCTTAAAATTGAACATGTGAGGGCAATGGCCTGAAAGTTAAAGCAGAGAGTAGCAGGAGTGGGACAGAGCACGATTGCATCTGGACTTATCAAAGGCACAAACTGAACCCATCAGTACAGAAAAAAGAAAACAGTTAATGTCTCTGGAGAGCAGTAATCTAAAAGATGGATATGCAGCAGAAGGGAGAAAGCACAGAAACTGCTTCATTCCCTGAAACTTGAGGTTACAAAAAAGAAGCAAATAAAAAAGTCTCGATGTGCTACATTAGCAAATTGGGCTCTCGCTATTTTGAGTGGGAAACAGAGGTGCATCTCAACATAGAAAAGGGAAGAAGGGAGGGGAGAGTGTCCACACCATTTCAACACAACTCCAAGGATTCAATTTGGTTAATTCCATCATTTTTTCCTCATCACCAATAGATGAACAGCAAACCAGAAAAAACCCAGAGATGATTGATACACAGACACTGAAGAATACACACAGAAGACTAAGGAGGGCCAAATGCATACAGTTTATTAAGGAACAACCCTAAGGTAGTAAACTGTAAAATACACTTGATGCATGTGAACACTGCAGTGAGAGGAGATGATAACCAGGAGTTATGAGATTAAACCAGGAAGAGAAAAAAAGTAGACCTTATACCAGGAAATAGGTTGGCTTTGTTCTGCTTCTGAATCAGTTTAAATCAGAAATAACTCCACAAAAAGGAAAGAAGGAGCACAGAGAACAGATACTACTGCATCCAGAGAGAGCATTTTGGAGATCCTTTCCCTGTCTCCCAGTCTTTGCACCATCTGAGATGGCAGCTCCCAAGCTACAGCAGCACCCTCAGTTGCATCAATTTGTTGCTTCCTTCCAGGAAAAGCAAACGCTTTACCCAGTACACAAGCACTGGGCAAAATTCAACCCACTGCTGAGGCAAAACAGCCTTGCTGGGTGTTTGAGCAGCTCTGGCTAATCTAATGCCTGTTAGGAACATACGTGGTTACATAAAAGAGATACTAAGGCTCTTAATTCCACTATTCATTGCCATTACTAATACAGTGACATGCAGATTCGTAGTAAAGACCTCCTGCCCCTAGGGAGTTCATGTTTCCAGATGGCTGCTGACCATAGGAAGGGCTGGGACGAGGGGCACAGTTCTTGAATTTCTCTAAGCACTAACATGCTACGTAAACAGACCTGATCTCTTCTCCTGGACGATGACAAAAATAAACATTTTCACCTCTCATAGAATTTTAAGTCAGCTCAAACTGCAGGTACACCCACAGAGCACTTAATGCATGAGAAACATCCTTGGGGTTGTACATATTTTTGAAAAGCCAAATCCAACCCCCCGTGTCAGGTGTTCCTTAGGAGCCAATGGAGGAGAAAACAAGAGTAATAGTGCTCAGCAGCCCCGAGGGCCTTCAGCTGAGCTGCTGTGAAAGGTCTGCCCTACTGCAGGCACAGGGAAGGACAGAGCACACCGGAGAGAAACGTGCAGCTTGGTGGCAGCTTGGTGGCAGCTTGTGACAAATTTCACTGCCCATTATACCCACTCCTACAGAATGGAGTGCTTTGGGAAGTCTTTGCCCGCTTACTGGAACAAATAGGCATTGCTTGTCTGGGAGGAATCTTCTGGAGGTTAATACACTCAGCGTCCTTATTAAATTTGTTCCTCATTTTCTGATGGCTAAATCCTGGCTTGCCCTGCCTTCCTGTGCCTTGCAGTGTCAAGCAGATGGGATGCACATATGTACTCGCCACCACGTATTTTGGGCAGGGCCAGATGCAGCGCAGCGTTGAGTGTTCCCAGGTCACCCGGTGGGAACAACATTCAGCTGCATCCCGTGGTCCCAGAGAAGCAAGCTCAGCTCTTGTGGGGGCTAGGAGGGAAGACCTGCCTTCCTCTCAGTGCCTGGCAGAAGCACTTGAGGAACAGCAATGCTTTCATCTAGCAGGCAGAAAAACTTCTCTACGGCTCACTTGCCCCACCCAGAGGCATTTTGCTCTGCATCCTGCGAATGCCGAAGTTCTGCAGCCTCCAAATTCCGCAGGAGAGGGGGCAGACAGCAGCTGTACTGCTGAATTAAACCCGAGCAACAGCAACGATGGTACTGTGGGACTCCTACAGATCTTGACAATTACCAAGTTCAGGCCCTCTGGAGCCTTCCTCCAGTCTCTCAGAGTTGTGGAATTGATCTGGAAACCACTTTATTAATGTTCTTTCTTTTCCCCCCCTTCTCCCCAAGCAGCATCATCATTTATTAATTTATGATTAAATGAATTATTGATTCTCACTGCACCTGCAGTATTCGGCATTGTCCTTCTTCCCCAGAGACAGCTTTGACTGATGTGAGAATGGCAGGATGTCAGAGAGAAAAAAAAAGGGAGAGAAGAAACTCAGTGTGTGTGGGGGACCTCAGACAAGCGTGTTCCCCGCCAAAGTGCCGAGCTGCAGATGATGGGCACAATGCACCAGGGCACAGCAATGATGCCACCTTCTCAGACAGCAGTGAAAAAAAAACAGAAAGCTCAAAGCCAAATTGCTTCTGATAAGGAGGGAATGAGTAGCAGAGCTATTCATAGGCATTCATAGCATGTGGGGAGGTATTAAAAAAAAAAAAAGTCTGAACCAAAGCAGAAGCTTTTGTTTTTATTCAGAAAAGTCAAGCTGTAGTTCTTTGAATACATCATTGAAAAAACCTTCCAGGCTTTTGGCTTTTGCCTTGCAATTACAATCAACAGATGGTGATTATTTCACAGGCTAGGGCATCTGGTCAACTCCCAGCCAAACATAAATGAAAGACCTTTGCATGATTGTATCAGGCACTCTGGTCCAGAAACAAAACCAAGGTTGGAAGTTAAAGAAAAAAAAAGTGAAAGAGAAGAGTTAAGTTCCCTGATTTTGGAGGTATCTTCTTTCCAGGAGAAAAGATGGAGGGGAACAGGAGAGAAACAAATACAGTATCTTAATAGAAACATGCCCCTTGCACAGATGATCAGAGTTCAGCACTCCTGAAACCAATGTTTCTGAGCCAAAATCTCTCAGTCAGGAATTAAACCTCTGTCTTGACCCTTTAACTGGATTTTGCAGGCCAGATAAACTTTCACCCTCTTATATGGCATATTTTACCCATACATTGCAATGCAGCTCCTCCTAAAAAGCCACGCAAGTTTTACTACATCTTAGAACAGAAGGAATACATCAAGGTGCTGCTTCTGCTTTTCATCAGGGAAAAAGGACAACCAAGTTACCTCAGGAAAATGTCCTCTCTCCACACATCTTTCCTGGCCAAAAGAGCTGCAATATTGTCCTTGAACTAACCACACAGAAAACACACCTCCAATTATTGTCCTTCCTGCACCCTCACTTCCACATCCACTGGTGCTGGCCCCAACACCAAGCAGGGCACGCTGGCTCTGTGTGCTCTGTACCCACTGCTGACAAAGGGGCTGAACCCACAGCTCCAAGGGAAGACCCAGTTGCAGCAGATAAAATGCCTCCTTAGGTGGGAGGCACAAGGCTGTGTCTCAGTGACACGAATTCCAGGATGACAGAGGCTTTGGCCACGAATGTGTGCAAACACTCCAAGAAAAAGATGTAATGACCACAGCTGCAGTTTCTGCATCCTGATTTTGCTGGTCTCTGTTAACCCATGACTCTGTTTCATCCCAAGCATATGTGAAAGGATGACAGGTTTTATCCTTGAGCAGTGCAGGCACTACAAACCTCAGGCAGGTGAAGGAAGTTATTACCTGCATCTCACTCCACACCTTGACAGATTCCCTCAGTGCTTTGCTGCATATGAAAGCAGCTTTTTGCCACCTCCCTGCTGTCCTCTTTGCTCTTGGTGGCTCTGCAGGCCAGCCTCACCTGATCTGCAGAGAAGCTTCAGAGCGCTCATCATTATTTTGTACTGCAGGGTGACGGCTGAAAGTCTGAAAGGCACGCAGCCAGGGCACAATTTTGTTAGGAAAACAAGGCAAACGCTTTCTGCTCCTGCCTTATACATGCCTCTGGGTTGCTCAGCCATTGTCTGCTAAATTAAGGCCAGCATGGCTGGCCTTAGGAGCCCGTCCTGTACCGAAGTCACGGCCAGCCACGATTTTGTAGCCATCGCCGCAGGGCACTTGCGGCTGCCTTGAACTTTCCAGCAGCTTGCGCAGAATCCTCTCCCATCGCTCGTGAACACACAAGCCCTTCTCTTATGGCAGCACAAGGAAAGAGGTGAGGATCTCCTCCAGGATCCCAGCTAGCATCACGACACACCGCTGGACTGTGGCTGCCCTCCTCCCAGGGAGAATCCACAGAATCCGGCCATTTCATTACACGCTCGGCAGGACTGCAGGCAAGAGTAGAATTAGATGTCTGCTCCCTAGCTGAGAAGGAATGAGAGGGACATATTCCAGCCCAATTTATACAGCAGCATCCAAAGGCAATGGCAAAACAGGCCCAGGGTGGAGCAGGCAGCATGGACTCTGCAGAGAACATCCAAACATCATGGGATGAGGAAGGAAATTACATTACACCCTGTATGTGCAGGGAACAAGCTTGATTCTACAAGAGCAGAGTGCTACTCCACCACCTCCTATGAAACTGGTGGACTTACAAGGCTGTGCCTGGGGCTTCTCAAGATAAAAAAGCTCATTTCCTTACAGAGCAAGGTTTTGATCTTCACGACCTTACCGGGCCTGTGTGCATTTACCCATTTTAATTTCAGATTAGCATCTCTCATTTTCAGTACCTAGGGGATTACTGTTTTCGCCTGTGCAGCAAGCACAGTTCATAAAAGTATCGGTTACCCTCCCCCTTGTTCAGAAAATCAAGGCAGATCTGACCAGATGGCACATGCTCCTGCACTCTGTGTCAGGCTGCATTAATTCAGGGGAAATGAACTCTCCTCCAAAACTATATTTATTTCAGACACCGCCATGCCCAGTTGCTGGGCTGTCCTCAGGAAAACCTAGAGCCAGCTATTTTCCGTGAGCTTAGCAGGAAAAAAGCACAGCAAAGGCCTTGCTGGAAGTCTCAGATGCCAGGAATGAGGAACACCCCCAGGCTCCCAGGTAGCTGGAAGTATTTCAGTGGCACTTCCCCAGGGCTTTGAGGCAGTAGCTGTTTCCCTAATGCCCAAAGAATCATAAAGTAAGAGGTGCTCCCACACCTCATTGGACCAATGTGGTTATATCTTAAGTGCTAATGGAACAGTACAGCCTTTTTGGGAAGGCTGGATTACACTGCCTTGCTAGGATCAGGAATGAGATCTCTCCAAGTGACAAAGGAAAGTGGAAGCTGTTCTGGTATGGTGCAGGGTGTGCAGCTTGAGTTACTGTCTTTATCCACCTCTTTGAAAGGCCCACTCCTGCAGGGCATGAGCAAGGCATTGCACCTATTTATAGTTCTGCCTAAGCTGCCCATTTCCTTCACCTTCTGCCAGAATAATTCTGCCCATTGCTGGAGACAATATAGAGAGAGTGCTGGAAAGAGTCTGATTGGGTGAGAAACGCCTTTGGTTCTCTCTGTAAAATGTTATTTACCTTCTTACACAGCACATATAACAACACCTTAGTGCTATACTATAATTAGTAAAATCATGCAGAGAAACTGTTCATGTGGATAATGATACTTTTCATCCTCCCATGTGGGTAGTTCAAGGTTGAATTAATTCATGTTTGCCCAGCTTTGCGAGATCTATGGAAGAAAGGCTATTGTTATGCAAATAATTATTAATAATGACTGCTCCTGTGCTGCTCCCCATTAAATGTGCTCAATTTATAAGTCAAAGGGCGTTTTTCTTCTTGCTGCAAGACTAACTGGGCTCCACAAATCAAAATGTTGGTGTCAGTGTACCTGGAAATGGAGGATAACTCTGAAATTAGGGTGTTTTTCTCACACTGAAGGGTCATCTTCAGGCTCCTCCTTTCTGTCCTACAAGCAATATACATGACTCTGGAAGTCACTTGGAAGAGCCATCACACTGCCTTCCCAAGGCATCAAATCAGGCCCAGTTCAGAAGATCTCAACATAGAGGCAAGCCCATGCAGAGTGAAATTCGGACTATCAAATACCCTATAACATGCCTAGAGATTAATAATTATCTTTATTTCACAGAGTGAAGCACAAAGCAATGAAACAACTCTTAGGGGTGTGGTGAGTACAAACACATCATACATACAATGCTCAAATAAAACACTAAATAAGGACAGGTTTCTAACAAAGGCAATTTTCAAGAACACTTGAGGTTCAATACAACACTGGCACGAGAAGTTTAATATGACAACCACCATTCTTTGGAGCAGATAAGCAAAACTGCTCCACAGTGGTTGCTATGGTCCCTGAGAGGTCTCCCATTCTGGAACTGAAGGCAGGACTCCACAAAGTAAGTAGATAAGGAACTTCATTTTGGGTGAGCTTCTCTAAATTTTCAGAATATACCATGAGCCACACAGCGGTCACACCAACACACCCACAGGACTGTTGCATAGCCAGGTGCTCCTCAACTGATTCTTTCTTTTTAATCTCCTAAAGCCATGAGAGCAGAAAAAGAGAAATCAGGCTGTTACCACAGTCTTTTTGGAGCCCTGTGCAGGTGCAGTCTGATGACTTACAAAAAAAACCAATTCTGTCCATGTGCCATGCAAGGCTCCTGGCAGCTAGGACACATCAGCTTTACTGTGCTATTTCCACACAGCAAACAGCCTTCAGTGCAGCCCATCTAACATACCCCAAGCCCTCATGTACACTTTGGTGAGGGATCTATCAAACAAAACAAGGAGAAGCAAGAATTAAGTTACACCCATGGCTCCCAAGGCAGTAGTTTGTGTGCAGGGGGCTCCTGGGCAGGGTGGCCTCTGATGGAGGTTGATGGGGCTGCCCTGAGTGACCACCCTCCATCACCAACAAACATTTTAACAGGTGCCCCACTGCACCAAAGTTAGCAGATGCCATAGGCACGACACAGGGTAGTAAGGTTTGAGATGGATGTCTCCTGCATCCTCAGCAGCTGCAGACACTGGATAATCTGCAATCAGAACTTTGCTCAAAGAGCATTTGAGGACCACAAGAGACAGAAGCGATGCCTGCTCATCTCCCTGCAGTTCTGCAGATGCAACCCAGCTAACCATCAAGGAAAATTGATTTGTGCCACATGAATGAGCAAGTATGAGGTGAAGGAACTCCTGGAGCTGTGGTAGAAAGAAGGTTCTTCTCCATTTTATTTATCTGCTACTCTGCTTCCACGGTAGCTGTGATAAACAGATACTAATCATTTCCACAGACAGCCCAGTTCAGATGTGTGCCCTTCCCTGGGGCTCCTGGAAGAGAGCATGTTGTACACATGAGAAATGCAGCCAGCCCCACTGCTTGCACAGGCCTGCAGGTTTGCTCGGTCAGTCATCAGTTCAAGGCAGGAACCCTTGTGGTCCATCCACAAACACCAAAAATCTTCAAGAATCACCCCAAGGTGCTGCAGTGTAGGGATGCTGGTGGTGCTGCCATGAAGAACCGTGCTTGCCCTAAGCCCTGCAGAGCAGTGTGTCTAGGATCTGACACTTCAAGGATTCCCTGGTGATTTCCACAGGCTGAAAGGAACATCCTAGAACAATTCTTTTCTGAACTGTAGCAAATTTCACCTGAGAAAACTGTTTCTCTGTCTTGTTTTCAGCTGAGGGAAAGTCAGACCTCTGGGTAAGCTCTCCAGCTGCCAACACTTCTTGAGGCTTGGTGCTGTAACCAGTTCTTTGGGGAGCCTGTTCCAGTGCCCAACCACCCTCAAGGAGAAGAATCTTCTAATATCCAGCTTAAACCTCCCCTGACACACCCTCAGGCCATTCCCTTGGGTCCTGTCACTGACCACCACAGAGCAGAGGTCAGTGCCTGCCCCTCCCCTTCCCCTCATGAGGAAGTAACCACAGTGAGGTCTGTCCTCAGTTTCCTCAAGGCTGAACAGACCAAGCAACCTCAGCTGCTCCTCACATGGCTTCCCCTCAAGGTTCTTCTCCATTCTCATTGCTCTCCTTTGGATGCTTTCTAACAG
Source organism: Brachypodius melanocephalos (assembly GCA_013398615.1). Classification (NCBI taxonomy): domain Eukaryota; kingdom Metazoa; phylum Chordata; class Aves; order Passeriformes; family Pycnonotidae; genus Brachypodius; species Brachypodius melanocephalos. The sequence goes on from VZSR01001342.1 coordinate 3,519,055, forward strand.
CTTAATATCCTTCTTCTATTGTGGTGCCCAAAACTGCACACAACATTCAAGGTGAGGCCATATGAGTTCAGAGTAGAAGACACAGGGATTTTTATTCCAGCCAAAACACCTTTTCCTTAGGCTGTTTCCCACAAACAAGTTTGCCTTGCTGGGGTCTGCTGTGGTAGCCCACTTTGGCTAGGATAAGGGATCTTCGACTACAAAGCACTTCTGTAAATGCACTTCTCTAAGGACTGGGAGACTCAGTCTTTTAAACATCACAACCTGGCCTCTTCTATAGAAATAAAGATCATAGGGCACTTTCTGTTGGCCAACAAGTGTCCTATGACTGGATGAGAAGTCCAACTAAAAATCTTTAAAGATCCAAACCTCTTCTACTTTGTGTGAGCAAAGCATCCTGTTACTTGCACAGCCACAAGTCATTAGCTAGAAACTTCTATCTCTTGAGGGCTTTAAAGGGTCTTTAGGCCATTTTGTTGAGAAGAAAACATGAGACTGGTCCATGAGAGAACACAAAGTTGGTAAGTCTAAGCAGGTCACAGAAATGAGGACTTCACTTTTTTTCTTTTTCCTCTCTTGGACACATCTCTCTACAGCAGCAAAGAGAATATTTATTCATGGGCAAGAAATATAACTATTTTTTTGAAATGACAGAAAAGAAGCCAACACTCTGGTGCAATTAGCCTACAGGTAAAACTCAAGGTTTTCAGAGTAACATCCCAGGTAAGGATGCACTGTGCTGATAAAGCACTGAAACAACACAATTTCTGGGGTCACAACAGGACAGATACTTTCTCAGTGCTCTGGTTAAACTTGTCCCTCCAAACAGGAACTAAAAGTTTCTTTAGTAGTATATCTGAAGCCTGGTTTCCTACAACTGTCTAGTATGTGGCTGTCCAGGAACTCGGGTGAGTTTCTACTGCAGCCATCACAGAACCGAACAATACCTTCCCACACATCTCCAACAATTTCAAATTCCCTGTCTTTCTTCAGCAAGTTACTCAAGTATGGCTGATCCTCAGTGACTTTTTATTTAGTTCTTGCTTCTCCTGTAGAAAGTACCCCTTTTGCAGGAGCCTGTTCTGCTATTGGAGTACATTTGCTACCTGGATCCCACTGATTTCACTGGCAGGGCATAGGCATGCACATGTACACACCAGAGCATGGGTCTGGACAGAAGCATCCAAGAAACAGAGCAGCAGCCTCTTCCTTGGACACAAGTTAGCTCTCTAATTGCTGTCTTGTAAGACTGGCCCTGGGGGACAGTTGTGACATATGATTGCAGGGCAAACACTGCAGCTGTTCCCTGATCTGGGAGATGCTCAGGTCTAGCCCAGCTTTCATGTTACTGGTTATATATGAGCAGCATCAGGAGAAGAAATGCTAATTAGATGACTTATGATCCCTGAAAAGACCAGGGAGAAGTGAAACAAGAGACTCCTTTCCAAACATGGAGACTGGTCACTGAGAAGTGAGCTGACATCTGCCTTGGCTCTTGTGTCTATCAGCTTTGCACGATGCAGTTTAAGGTTCACTATGAACCCCTTCATGTAACAGACACCTCCAGCACACATGAAGGCCAAAATTTCCCTTTACCATGTCTGCCAGGCCATGAGATATGCCAACACTTTGTGCTGTAGCAGAGGCACATGCAAGAGCAGGAAATCAGTTTCCAAATTTTACACTTCAGCAATCGCTTAGACTTAGAACACCTCTGTTCTCCATAAGTTTTGAGGAAAAGGGGAAAGACCTAAAATATCCCCTGCTAGTCCATCTGTGGAGGAGATCCCACCACAGCCTGGTTACAGCACACATCAGAAATGCAGGACTTAAAAGTATGGCAAGATGCTTTTCCTAGGGAGGAATGTGGAGTTTCATTTATTTACAGCAATGCTCCACACTCTTTTTCTACTCTACTGGCAGCTCAAAGGATGCACAGCCAGTATGAGACAGCTGTTCCAGGACTGGCCTTTGTCACAGAAAAGATGCTGTGAATAAATCACAGTCTCATGTATTACCATGGCCAACAGGATACCCCAGCATAATTAACCTCCCCATTTTACAGACTGCTCAATTGAGACATGAAGAGATGACTTAACCTGCCATGATTCCACAGGCAAAGAATGACCATGGCAGGAGCAGCAGCCCTCCCTAGCCTCACATGAAGGCACATGGACAAGCAGGAATGAAGAAGGCATGTCTGTTTTCTTGCTGCTCTGCATCTTCTCCTTGAAATCCCTCCTTCTGAGTGCAGTCTTGCAGAGCACTCTTGGCATTTGTGTCAGTCTTCCACATACAACATTGATAATGGACCAGGCTTCATAGGATGCTTCCTGCTTGTTTCTTCACTAATGGATATCATTTTTAACAAGTAAGATGCTGGGGGGGAGGAAAGACGGGGGAACCCTGAGTGAAAGCTGCCACTGTGCTCAGTCTCTATGGAAATAATCCACAATGCTAATACGTCCTAAAATGGTAATAAAGCCTGTGTTCTCTTATGTAATCCCATAGTAAGAAAGAGCTCTGTCGGCTTGCCTGACAAATGATATCTCTGTAACCTTGGAGGGGATTATTACTAAAAAACACAGGGTGGAAAAACAAAGCAACACAACACAGATGCACGCAAATCCATCGGCTGCAGGAAAAGGACAAACAGCTCCGGCCGGCTCCTGTGCATTGGCCTACAACATTACGTCTCCGCCATCCAGCGAGGAAAGGATCTCCTGGCAAAGCAGCAGCCCTGCCCTGGCTCCTCCTCTGCTCACAGCCCCTGCTCCCTCCCCAGGCACCTCAGCACCAGGAGCAGGCAGAGGGCAGGTTTTCTCCTTTTCTGTCCTCCCTCCCTTTCTCCCTCCCTCCCTCCCCCAAAATGAACATTCAAAGCCCCGGCAGCTGGCCAAATCCAGTTTGCCTGCGTCACCGACGCACGTGGATTCACATCTGCCCTGCCCAGCGGTGATGGAGCCAGGGCTACGTGCGGCCCTGAGGAGGATTCATGCCCCCAAATCCAGCAAGTTGTGTGTCAGCAAGGGTGGGGACAGCATTTTCTGGGCACAGCTAAGTGGCACTGTAAGGCTTAGAGCTTTCCTTAGAGGCGTAGGGACTGGGGAGGTTTGGAGGTAAGGGTATGCTCATTTTGGAGCTGTCTCTAAGTTTGGCTGATGAACCAAAAACCAAAGCCAGGCAACCCTTTTCTCTTGAGCCTCAGGTGCAGAACAGAAATAAGGCAGCACCAGCCGCTTCACAGGGTGAGACAGTGTACAGGTAGCTCTCTCACTGCCTCTCTCTACTCCTCTCTTCCCCTGCAGGCTGTGCCCTTCCATGAACACAGAAGAGGGTCCACCAGGTCACCCTGGAAACTCTCAGAGGTGCAGGTTTGCTTGAGCAAACACTCCAGTCCTCATGTGGAGCAGCCACCCCCAAGCTCCATCCTCCAGGACATGGCAGCCAGACAGTCAGGAGGTTGACCCCAGAACACAACTCACATGCAATAATATGAGCAGCAAACTCTTATCTCAATGCCAGCCAAAGATGATGACTACTCTAGAATCTCTTTCCCACAGATCAAAGCATGGGAACACTGAGTGGAATGCTGGAAAACTTCCTTGGAAACAAGAGATGACATCAGGCGGGTTTCCATCCCTGATTGAACATTCACCCTTTCATGTTATGCTATGTTTGAGGGAACTTTTATGTTTTCTCAGACAGCAGAAGATGCATGAATAGGGAGTCTTGAGTCAAAGGAGATCCCTCAAGGCTGGAAAAACACCATCCCAAAGAAAAAAACATCAATCCTAACACTTAAAAAGATGTTATTACGACATTTGAAACACACGTTTAATGGAACAGAGCCTTTGTCATCCAGTGCATGCAGAGAGCTCTAATTCATACTAAATATATGCAATGTGACTGTCTGGAAAATAAAGGGTTACAATCATTATTCACAGCAGTCACATTTTTTTAATTAATAACCTTGTAATTGGTATCGACTCAAACCAACTGATGACAGTCTTATGATGAACCATTCCCAGCCAAGCTTCGTACCCAATTGCCCTCAGGTCAGGAAAACAGTGAACTCCATTATTGGCAGAAGCTTTCTGCCCCACACCACTCTCCTTCCTGTGCCACGGGGAGGTCACCCCATGCCACCCACCTCTGCAGCCTTCCTCCAGCCCTTCCTTTCCAGCTCCATGGCTCCATGGAGCCTCTGCTGTGCTGCAGCCTGGATTCCCTAGGCCAGCATCTACAACAGCAGCAATTCCTGGTGCCTTGATCTCCCTGTGGCGAACTCCAAAAGGTGAGCCCACTGCCAGGACCACCAGAGCCCCTTCCCAATGGCACCCTGGCAAAGAAAGCAAAGGCAAACCCACCTCCAGGCACTCGCTTCTAGGAAGCAGAAGGACCAAATCCTGCTCCTCTATTAAGACATGGGCTCAAGGGATGGAACTCCCCCTCCCGACAAGATCTGCAAGATACGGTAGATTTGGGCATCTCTGACATAACTGCAGCGTGCAGCTGGGACATGCCTCTGTGCAGCAAAAAGGGCAGCACTGACAAAGAGCAGCCTTGCCTCTGCTGCAGCCCAAGCCATGGCCTCACCTGAGACAGGTCACAGCTATAAATAAAGCCCTGGGGCAACATTTCTGACCTGGGGCTCTTCTACAGCAAATTTCGGGAGAAGTTTACCTCCAGAAAGAAAAGCCCGTGTCAAATAAGTACAGAAAGCACCGCAGCAGCTGCTCTGTGAGGCTGCAGCACCAGGCTCGCCTAGGGATTGAGACTGTGACATCTCTGCTGGCCTCGGGGCGTCCCTCCAAACCATGCCCTGCTTCTTCCCCTTCCCCGCGGGACCGATAAAATCCCCTTTTCTCCCGAAGCCTCGGCAGGCCACCCTCCGGAGGGCTTCCCTGCTCCACTACCTGTGAGCAGCATTAGAGGGCAGTGCGCTGCCTTGGAAGCGGGATGCGTGCCGTGTCCCACCCCGGGGCCAGGCCACCGGTACCCCCCGGGCACGGTGTCCCCGGGCACGGTGTCTCCCGGCTGTCCCGCAGCATCGCCGCCGCAGGACGGGGCCATCCCCAGGGAAAGGCTCCCCCGAGCCCTGCCCGCCGCATCCCGCCCCGCAGGAAATCCTGCTGGGGCTGCCTTTTAATTAGAAAATGCCCGGGTTTAATTAAATAAATGTGGAGCTGAATAATACAATCAGGAGAATTGCCTGCGCGCTTTTATTTTGCAATTCAATTTGGTTTGTGCTGTGCCCACACTTTCAGTTTTCTTATGCCAAAATCTTTTGCATTGATCTCTCGGAGCTGCATTGCAGAGTTTGCCAGGGACAAAGCTGGAAGCGCTGGCTGTTGAATAAAGGGCACTTGGAACTTTTCACAGCTGGGGGATGCATTGGAGCCAGCCTGCCTCTGCAGCAGAGGAACACATTTTTACAGATTTTTGAGCACCAAAGGTCCCACGGACCTCCTGTAAGTGGAGTTCAGCAACATTCTCACAGATCGGGTACAAAAGAAGAGGACAACAAATACACTGTCCCACCTATAACCAAGGAGAGCAAGCAGGTTAGCATGCATGCACACGAGCGTGCAAGCAAGCCCATAAACCAACACAGCGTCTTCATTCTGCAACCCTGCAAACACCGCATTGATTTCCTGAGCACGCAATTGCTGAGGTTCCAGAAACCAAAATTACAAACAAAACCAATATTTTTTTGCTCTTGAAAAGCCAGCTCTGGTTGCTAAGTGACTACAATATACTTCTCTATCACATCATTTGAAAAGCCCACGCACTAAGAGCATGGAAATTGGTAGGTTAGGACATCAGGAATGTGCCCTAGCAAGATGATGAATTTTAAATATGTACTTGTACTACTGTAGCACTTAGAGACCCCATAGAATCATTGACTTTGCTAACATTAAGAGTAAAACATGATTCCAAGAGGTCTTAAGCTAAAACAGGGTACAAGAACTTAGTGTAAGACACCAGAGCAGAGACTTGGAAAAAACAAGGGCAAGGAAGCAGCTCTGTCAGGACTAAAAAGGAAACCTATTGCAAACAGAACAAACTTTAAAGGGAGATATCTAGAGGCAGAACTGGTGACTGAGGCTATAATGAAATGTGTTTGGATGAAGAACTGGTGGAGTATTTGGAGAAAAGAATGCAAAAAGGCAAAAGCATGAATGAGGGGCCAAAGTAGGAAAGCTTTAAAACCAACGACAGAAGTTTGAGAGAACTGGCGACACCAGAGTAGTATCCTGTAGGGGGAAAAAAAATAAATGAGGGAATCATGTAATGTCATTGGTAAAAATCTGGAGGGAAAAAATGAAACTTTGATAGACTGCAGACAAAGAAGCAGTAGGAGCTGAACCTATCTCTGGAAACAGCACAATAAGTAATAGCTGCCAGACAGCAGCACTAGCTATGGTTACTGTGGCAATATATTAAAAAATGCTCACACTGAGAAAGTATGACTCCTCTGCACTTTATCAAGCATCACATAATGAAAAGTATGAAACAACTTTACCTCCCTTCCCCAATAGCTCTGGAATTCTTAAAAAGGACTCTTTATTTTATTTCCTAAATAATATTTTCAAGACTACTTCCCCTTAAAAATTATTGTTAGTGAATAAATTAACCAGCTGACTGTGCCTGTGAATAGTCTTTCTGCTTGTGATTCTTAGGAAGGCTGGCATCACTGTCTGGTGTAAAGTCTGCATGTAGCCACAATAAACTGTATTGTTTTGTAAATACCCTCTTATTCATTAAACAGTGCTATGCTTTCCCATAGGGCTCTCCTACATCCCTCTCAAATGGGAATTACATGTGCTGTGCCAGGCAGGGAACAAAGACAAACAGGCAGAGATATTTTGCTGTGGGCTTGGGAGCACCCACACACAGGGTGTGTGCCTTGGGGAATGGGGGCTGGCCCACTGGGACCCTAGCTAGGGAAAGATGTGATGCTATGGGTCACCAAGCCAGAGGACCACAGCTGCAGTGAGACCAGAACACTGGTCCAAGCACAACTGCCCACTAAATATCCACAACAGAGAAGTTCAGAAAAGACCAAGAGAGTTTGCACAAGTAATTCAGGAAGAAAAATTACAAAATTTGATTGGTAGTCAAATCAGAGATGTGGTCTTGCTTTTAAGACAAAGAGCTATGATTACTGTCTATATATACAACACTTACGTCATTTCTTGAGATCACACCAAGAGTTTGTGTGGGTGTACATCAGTATGTTGTCACCCACACAGTTTTCAAACCTGCTGGTCAGAAAATTTAACAAAACAGTAGACATCTTCAAGGTTTATGTTCCTGTAAGATTTGTGACATTGAGGAGATGGGTAAATTTGTGTTGTGACAAACTGCTGTAACAACTCAACAGATAGCTGCCTGGTTTCTCCTGCCAGGCAGTCAATCACCACACACAGAGCCCAAAGCCAAGCACTTGCCAGACCAGTACCTGGCCAAGTAAAGAGGAAGGAGAGGAGAAAGTAAAGGATATTTCTAAGTGTCAAAAGAAATGTAGGAAGAAGCTCGGTGTTACCAGTTTGGGCAGGGGAGGGGTGGTCATGTGGAACTCTTTGGCATGGGGTGCCTGAAGATGTGTGCACTCTCTGCAAGTACTGTGGTGCTTGATCCTGGGGATGTCAGCAGAAGAAGATAGCATTGCAGCAGTGTGGGATATAGGACAAGAACCTGCAGGCAGACAAGTTTCCCAAACGAGCTTTTTTGTGTGTGTTAGCAGGTGAAAATACAGTTTTCTTTAAAGGTTTATAAAAGAGGGGTAAGTACCAGGTACAGGTACAGATACAGATAGTACTACCAGGTAGGTACAGATGCAAATTGATGTAAGAAAGCTCCTTCTAGGCATGCCCACACACTGCACAGTGACATTAGCCACACATCTAGGTGCAGCACTGTCCTCATTCACGCATATGTCACCAGCAAGCACAGAGAAATCAGAGCAAGCCCAAGCTGAGTACATTAACTCATCATATCCCTGCCTCGTTCCTAAGGTCATGAAGTCTCCTGTCTCTTTTTCCAAACTAAGCTTCTGTACCTGAGAGACTTATAAAATGTGTTGAACAGCACTTTACATGTGAATGATGCCTTGTCATTTTCTGTAGATATCCAAAATATTGTATCTACGAGCAATCTCTGCAACACACATTACCATCTAGCAGATAAGTTACAGATCTACCAGGCCATCTGTGACCCAGGCTTTGGTCATCCCTGTGCCACAAACCCCCCACATCCTCAGATGAGTCATTTCACCATGGCTATCCATGCAAAAACCAGATATGTATCCTCTCCCTCACTGCCAAGGAAGCAGGGTAGTGTGGAGTTCAGGAGGAGGAATAATTTAATAGATGAAGGCTGTATGCTCTTTCAGTGCCACTGCTTCATGGTCTTCAACACATTTTACCTCTGCAATTGTCTGGGTAAAGAAAAATGGGTCCTGCAGCGTGGCAGGTCCTTGGCCAAGCTCTCCTGCTCCTGTGGTGCAGCTCCTGCCCCCCACCCCAGTACCACACACACGTCTCTCTGCCAGAGATACCCAAGCGTCTCTGGCATGCCACGTGTCTGGAGTGGTAACCAAACCCGGTTCCTCAGAATAGACACACTCCCCCCATGGCTCCCATCCCCCTGCATCTTCAGTAACCTTACCCCAACAGGGCAGGGGCTGGAGGCAGGAAACCGGGCAGGCCAGTAAAACAGGAGATGCTCAAGACTCCAGGGATTAACTCTATCCACCAGATGCAACTGTTACCCAAGTCCTCACCCCCACCCTATCCCAAATCTTGGTAACAGGTGGAGAACGAGGGGGTGGCCACCACCCTCACAAGAATCCCTGCATGGATGCCAAAGGGCTGGATATAACCAGGTACAGCCAGAGGCATCCTGGCAGAGGGAAGAAGACAGCTAGCCAAATAAAGACATGGAATTTGACATCAAAGTGGAGATAAAAATACATGGACATCACCCCTGTTCTGAGCAGAAGGAAGGGCCGAGATGTCTCACTGCCAAACTCAACCCAGCAGATTTCATTCTGCCCTTCCTGAAAGATTTCAAAAAGCACAGCAAATAGGGACTGAACTGCTACACACAAGCCAGGCTGAGCGTGCCAGGAGCCCTTTAGCAGCACTGGCAGGCTCTGCTCACGCACGGTGCCTGTGGTGTGTTTGTGGGGTGGGCAACCTGGGCCTGCCCCAGGGGCTGCAGGCCAGCAAAGCCAGCATTACTCCTGGAAGACAGCTCACAGAGGGCAAGACTGGTGCCACATCCCAGGTAAATGGAACTGACTGTGCGAGCTCTGCCAGGTCCACACGGACTCGGTGGCTGGGTATGTGCACAGCACCCCAGGAGACACTGCTGGGAGGGAAGAGCTGTTCAAGGCTCCTGGAGGGCAAGGGAGGTGAGGGCAGTCCTGGACTGGCAGATGAATGTGACAAAGCCTGGGAGATGGCCAGGCTCCTTGGACAGGCATGGCTGAAAGAGGAGCCACTGTCCTTGAGGACCCTGCCCCAGACACCGGGTGAAGGCACGTGACCAAGGGGACAGTGTGTCCCTGTGTAAGGACAAGGAGATGCATGGAGGGAAGTGGTGGGAGAAAGGCAGAAGCAAGTGTAAGAGCCCCTGATTGTGCATGGCTTGGAGTGGGACAAACTGGGAGACTAGAGGGACACAGGGAAAGAATGAGACTCGGAGAAAACTAAAAAGAAGCAAGAGCCACCAGACAGAAAACAGTCTATTTTTCTGCACCACTGAACGGAGTCACTTAAGTCTTTTACGAGACCAATGATGTACTAGGAAACAAAGATAAACCTTCCTCTGCCTGAGCAGATGAGGCATTTCTAGAGCAGAGCACAAGGAACAGGTCAGAGGGCTACCCTACCTGAGCAGCTCCTGCAGGGTGGCACAGCACCATAATGAACAAGGCACACAGCACGAGCAGGATGGCAGAACAGGATGCAAGGCATCAGGACTACAGAGGTGATAAGACCAATCACACCCAACACACTGGGCCGGGCTGGTGAAAGGGCCTGTTTGGTGCTCTGGAGCCCTTCACCCAGGAGCCTTGGGGGTGTTCAGCCTGCTCTGGGTTTCAGTTCCTCACCTTTCTTGGGGAGCTCTGACTATAGCATAACACCCCATCGTGGTTCAGACAAGAATCCCATGTTACCTCTGCTCTGTGAGAGACAGAGCTCAGCTGTGGCTGCAGCCCTTTTGATGCAGCTGCTCTGCATTACCTTGGGACAGACCATGGATGCAGAAAAACCCAGAGACCATGAACAGGGAAAAGGAAAAAAGCTATAAAACTCTGAGGAGGTAACTCTAGATATAATTTGTGTGTGATGTAGCAGAGCCAGCAGAGCAATGGATCAGCTCCACTATCCAGTGCCCAGTGCAGGTCTAGCATAACAGAAAGCACTTTCACATATATAACAGAGCAGTCAAGAAACACGAGGAAAGAGAAGGAGAAAGCCTGACAATACTTTGAAAGAGCACAGTCAAGGTGTCACTTGTGCAATGCACCTCAGGCACAGAGAATGAAATGCATCATTTGGTAGGAGAGGGTACACATTCAGGCAGAGCTCTTCAGAAAAAAAGCAACCAACTTTTGTAATGTGGCAATAAGTGCATGTGCAGATTGCTGAAGCAATCAAGTTATGTAGAGGATCCAATACAAGCAGATATCATGATCAGTAGTGCAGGATTCTTTAAATAGCTCAAGAACAAGAAATTTTAGTGCTTAGACTGAGCACCATGGTTTGCTGGCACTGCCTTCCTTTGGAGAAACAGTCCTTTTCATGGATAGGGTTACAGGAAGCAGAATTATGTCTAAATTTCACCAGACAGTCTCCACAGGCAGCTTCCCTCCCCAGACAGCTTCAAAGCACCACCAGTGTCACGGCTCAGAGGTGCCAAACTGGATCAGGCAGACCCAGTGTAGTCTGCAGCAGCTGAAGGCCATGAGAGCAGGCTGACATGGGCAGCAGCCATCACACCTACCTGCAAGTCTTGGGCAAACTGAATGCCATGAGAATCACACACTCAGGGTCGAGGTATCCATGTTAACATATGCTTTTACATAAAATGTGCTTTAATTTAGCTCTTTCCTATACCCCCCCCCCCAAAACTGTAACTATCGAAGTCTTTACAAAAGGTCTCTGAAGCAAAGGAGTTGTCAGGAAGCTATAGCAGCAGAGCATGAGACAGCAAGGCTCTTCACACTTCAGCAATAGACTAGAGACAGTTAAGACTTGGGGCATTCAACACATTTTCTGGATGTTATTGATAGTGATCGAGGAGTTAACTCCACCAGCAGTTACTTTTTGGGGGTGAGGTCACCCTTTTTTGTACTAATGGCTCTTCTTGCCCCTCTGAAGGCAAACATTGCAAATGCCTTTTGCAACTCATTGCAGAAAACCTGCTGCAAACTCGGAGTCCTCACCACACCCTCAAACACCCAGCTCTATCTCTGAAGTTGGCTTTTCTCTCCTGTTTCTGTCCTGCGACATGCAGGTAAGCAGGGCTGGCAGTGGGGCTTTTCTACACAGTGTGAAGCAGTGGACATTTTGCCGAGAGCAGGATCCCAATGCTCTCACATGAAGAAGCCTCTTTTTCTACTTAGTTCTGACTGTGAACTGATCCTGGACAGGAAACAATCCAACCTCTTTCTTAGCAGTTAGGAGAATATTGATAACCTTTGAGCAAAGCAAACAGTCTGAGGATATGAATCCAAAAGGCTGAAGTGCTAGAAAGAAACCCTATAAAAGGACAGCAGCACAGGGCAAAAAAATCCCATCACCAACCTGCAGCATATTGGACTGCTCAGCTTTCTCAGTGCCTCCAACTCAGTAACCCATCTGCTTAGGGGAGCCCAGAGCCCCTAACCTCCATCCCAGAAAAGTACCTTCACTGCAGAGTAATCCTGAGCTCTTCCATGGCTGTTGTCCCAGTTCTCACACACATTTTGGACCTGGCATGTGAGCTAGTCCTTGCTACCAGCCCGAGTTAAAGCCCAAGTGCTGGTCCCCTGCACATTCAGCAGTGTGGGCAAGGCGTCCTCCAGCTCCTGCCCATAGCTCTACTGACATGGCAACTCCCTGCCTTACCTACACACTCCCAGCATATTTGTTATCCTCCAAAAACCTATCTTTCCCACACCCATCTTTAATGAACATATTTTGCAGTACTGTTGCCCACATTAACACTTTATTTCCAGAGCATCGGGCAAGCTGATGGGAAATCATTCACTCTCTGTGCCATCACTTTACCAGGTGAAGGGGCCAGAGACCTGCTGGACACCCAACCAGGAAGGCCTTGAGTTCAGAGATATGCAGCTCAAACCTGCCACTCTGTGATGGCTTTACACAAGCCAGCTTTCCAGAAGGATTTCAGGCCAGGAAAAATTTAAAGACCTCAAGCTATGTATCAAAAAGATGAAAGACCATATCCTTCATCCTCAGCATTTACAAAAACCTGTAGCACACTCAGCAGCAACTTCCAGCTGAGAGATTGACTGATGACCTGCAGTGAGGACAAAGGCCCCTGAGAAATCACACAGAGAACAAGTCACAACACACAACTATCTCTCAGCTGCTGCTGATTCAAGAACACCATCATTTGGGGTATGTAACCTGCACTTAAGTAAACTTCCCTGTACTATGGAAAATCTCCACAGCAGGACCCCAGCAGGTACTGATTTACACGAGTTTTTACTGAAGTTCTTCGCAGAGAAATCCTGGTCTGCCATTCAGATCACATGTCTTCAGGAGCATGTACATTGCGCTGTGTGTACAGCATTCACTGTGTGTAGATAGGGTCTGTAAATGTAACTTCTTCCTCTGTTCTTACTTCTCTCAGTACAACACAGCTTCTCTGCTGCCCGTGCTGCTCACAGACAATGGCAAAACCAGTTGGCATGCAGCCCTCCAAGTCCCAAGAGCCTGAGAGAGCAGCTCTGTACCCCGTAGCAGAGAGACAGCAGTGCAGTAAGAAATGCCACACTGCAGGAGAGGTTATGATGCCACCAAATATAACTGGGAAAAGGCACATATGCCCTTGAAGAGAAAAAGCAGCAGGCTACAAGAGATGTGCAGGGCAAGAACAGAACTTCCAAGGGTCAGCCTCCATCAGAGCACCAGATCCTGCAGCACATGGCCACCAGGCTCAAGTTGTACAGGTGTTTTCCTCTGGCCATGGCTTTGAAGACTGCCCATTCATCTGATTTGTGAGTTATGTAATCACCAGAGGAAAATAGGGATTGCTTGTTTGCTTTTTGCTTTAATAGAAGTCATGTAATCACTTTAGGTTTAAGCTCCAGTCCAAATCGGACTATTTTTACATTTCAGGCTTGATCTCTCTGGAAAGAGGACAAGTCCTTTTTGCCTGGCTGACAAAGAATGGGTTGTGATAACGCAGTGACTGCTGGAGAACAACATGGAGAGCAGCATGTCCCTTCTTATCCTGACCCCTGGGGTGCACTCACTGGTTGCTCATCCCACACCTCCCAGGTAGAGATCTGTAAGAGATGGTGTTGGAACCTGAACCACATAGGCCTGGGCAAACCTTAATTCATTTAGTAATCCTTGCTCTGGCTTTCTTGCACCCACAGATCCCACTTCTCCTTCTGCCCAGGAGCAATTAATTCTCTATTTCGTCGCACATTTTGAACTCAGCACATTGTTCAGCATTTCTCTCTGAAATCCAGAAGCCATTGCTTTTATGACACTTCCCTTGGCATTACCTGTCACTGTGCCTGCTACCTACCAGCTAAACATTGAGGTTCCTTCAATCAGAGGAACAGAGAAGAGATTTGCACATTTTAACAAATCATACCTTCCATTGTACAGATGCTACTTTGCACATAGACGAAGTCTGGAATAAAACAAATTTCTTCCCCTGTTCCCCACTACCAGCCCATGTCTCCCCCTTTGCCTTCTGCTGATGACAGCGCACACTTCAGAGGTGTTTAGACCATGGCCCAAGCCACCATGCAAACAAAATCTGTGTACAGACTTTCCTCAAAGCAGAGTGTTTACAAACTGATTTATTGCCCCAGGCCCCATCAGTAGCTGTTTTTGCTCCTTGACAAACGATTTGGATTTCACTCAGTGCTTCTTCTCAGGCAGAAATGCCCGTCATGTTGGCAGCAGGATTAAAATGGCATGTGAGCCAGCCAGGGTGAAAATGTCCCCATTAATTTTTCATCTTTCCTCAGGCAAATCTGCCTATAGATCTACACAGGTATGAAGACAGCTTTGTCAGTGAAAACTGTTAGCTCCTCTTCCTCTCTGTCCCCAGCACGCAGCCATCAGAGCAGTGGCAGCAGTAGGAGGCAGTGACCCTTTCAGAGCAGCTCTGCCTCACCAGGGGGACTGGGGCACCTGCTGAGGATAAGGGCAGGTCCCCATGGACTGAACATATCACTCCAGTCAACCTCCTTCCACAGCAGCCCTGGGAACACCTGAGCTGGTGGTGGCCAGTGAGCATTTGTCATGGGGAGTCTGCAGCCAGGCAGCCCTTTGAGCAACCATCACTTGGAATCAACAGTGCTGACACAGTCTAGAGCAGCCCTCCACTACTGCAGTCCCTCAGCCTCCTTCAGCAGGGCCCACAGAGATCAGACCACACCAGGGAATGGGCATCTCACCAAGATACACAAAGATGCTGTGACTGAAATCATCCCCTGCTCTGCCCCAGAGCTCTTAACAACAGCGACAATGCTGACACCACCTTCAAGTTCACAGAGCTGCTTTGCTCCAGCCCACACTCAATCCCCTCTTCTCTGACATCAGGTCTCCCTTCAGTCCTCTCCAAACAGAGATGCACCAAAACACGTCAAAACAAATCATCTCTGTAAACACAAGAAATCTGTTACCACCCTTCCTTAACAGCCTTCCCAGAGCCAGGCTCCCACTGCTCCCCCACTCATTGAGCCTGACCAGGCAAAAGCCTATGGCAAAGCAAGGAGACCTTCATGGGAAAAAAAAAAATGCTGCCCAAAATGAATTGTCAGCAGGTTGTTCTCTCTGCCAAGGCTTCCCACGGAAGAGCCATGCTGTTGGAGACCTTGGCTTTCAGACCAGAGATAAAGCTGAGAACCACATCCCTTCTAGCCGTTGAAGATCCTGTGCCCTGTTTTTTAATAATATTAGTAGTGATAAGTGCCAAGGCTAAACTCCAGCTCACATGCTCCCTGTGTTAATCCCCCCACAGTCCCTCCACAGGTCTGGCTGGATGTAGGAATAGTAAGCCGATACTTGCTCAGTAACTTATATTCATTTTACAGGGGAGGCACAGCAAAAGCAGAAACCAGGCTCATGGAAGATTCTGTTCAGACGTATTGGAAGCCAAAGAGATTTTGACAAATGTCAATAAGCAAAAAAAAGTATTTGAACTCTCTACCAGGCAGGACTCTATCTTCAAAAGCTGATGAGAAATTTAGAGGTTTATGTGCATTTGGTTGCATGTCTGGTCATATATCTTATTACTATAGATCCAGTCTTAAAATATTGCTAAGGATGCAGCCTTACAATACATACTTGATGTGAGGACCATGAACAAGAGAACTGTGTAAGTACTAGGCTTGACCAGACAGCTGACAGGTTTTTTTGCATTTTCTCATCATACATTTACCAATGGCTCTGCACCATCATCATAATAGCTTTGTCCTCCAGCTGTATAGTCATAATTGCATTTTATTTTTGTATTTCTTTGCAATTTAATGCTAAGCACAGTTCTCAAAATGGCTGCTTTTGTTCCACATAGGACTCTTCCCTCTCTGTGCTGGCTGGCTTTAACTTCTGTTTTGACAATATGTTTGTATTCTCTAATATTTGTTTACCTTTTATTATTCCATCTATTTTCTTTGACATACATCTTTAATAAGCTTCACTCCTCTGCTTGCACTGCCTACTAAAACATTCATTTAGAAAGTGTGGTGCTCACTCCTGCTGGAAATCTCAGTTGTATGCTTAAAAGGTCAAATCTATTTCTTGCAATAACCTTCATGTGGCCAAGTAATCAGTCATATATCAGAGATAAGGTAGCCTCTAAGGAGACAACTTGTATTCAAAATGCATTGAAATATTTTTCCTTTGGCAAGGAAGATTTGTAAACATGATAGGTAACTATCACACTAGTACAGTAATAATTATTTTCTACTTTCAGAGATAATATACTTTTTGAAAGAGACGCTCTTCCTTCTGACTCATAAAACTTGAAATCTCCAGAGATTTTGTTCAACAGGTTGCCTTTGTCTTTGAACTAGCACCCACTGCTGAGCTTCTGAGCCTCCAAGCTTCCTATGGGTAGCAAGTTTGCTCCCCCTCTATATCTTTCTCTGGAATTCCTCAGAAAACTGGGAAGAACTGAGGCCACTTTGTTCAATGCTCCACCGCAGACACTTCCTTATTAGTTTTCCCCAAGCTGGTGCCTGGGATGGAGGGCACGAGGGAAAGCAGCAGTGCTGAGAGATGGGTGCTTGATCTTCACCTTCCTCCAGCCCTGCAAGTGGGACTGGGGACCACAGCACAGCTGGGGCACTCCAGACACAGCTTTAGCTTTGCAAAACAAGGCAGGGACCGGATTTTTCCAGACTACTGGAAAGCATCTGGGGATACAGTGAGCAAGACTGACCACAACAGCAGTTTGTCCTTCTCTGCCACAGCATGGAGAGGTGATCTGTCCTTGCCCAGGTCGGTGGCAGAGCTGGAACCAGGATTTGGTATGGAGCAGGACTCAAAGCAGATTGAATCGTGCTTTGCTGATATCCCGACTTTGTCCACACCTTGTGATGCTGCCTTCACATCAGCCCCAGCAATTGTACAGCTCTCTAAAGAGTCATTTCTGGGTATGATTGAAAATGCCAGTACAGGGGAAGCAGTGGCAAGTCATGGATGGGGGGCATGTTGCAGCATGGTCTCAACACAGCTTACAGCACCCAGGCCTTGAGCAGCCCTGACTGTCAGCCTTGTGCATTTGCCACCTCCTCAGGTGTACAACAGCTGGGCTCTACCTTCAGCCAAGTAACTGAACCACTTCCAGCAGAAAGCCAGGCTCTCCTCAGCACTTCCTCAGCACTGTAATTAATTCACAAGCTTTTCCCTTTCCCCTCCCTGTGCCAGGTCAGCAAATTCACTGTTATGCCAGTAACTAAAACTGTATCTTGCCCTCTTTGGCAATTTATCAGTTTTATTGGCATAAATGTGTCTTCCCCAGACAGGCAGTGAAGTAAAGGTACAGCAGAACAAACAACTGAAGTTTGTGCAGGACAGACAGTGAAAAGCTTGCACGATACATGGGGCAAGAGGCTGCCAGGGTGAGGTGAGCCCATGCACGAGGAGGAGAAGAAAGCACGCCTGAGCAGAAAGAGAAATCACTCCTATCCAAAGAAGCTGTGACACTGCTCCTCTGGAATTAGGGGTCAGCAGGACTGGTGCTGTTAGTGCTCACAGACACATGGTGGTTTACAGGAACCCAGGGCAAGCTGTGCAACACAGGGCTGGTCTCAGTCAGCCTCTGCAATACCTCTCAAAGCACACAGTTTTGCAGCAAGACTTTTATGGTTTCTGGGATGCTGCAGGAAGCCTGGTGCAAGGCACAGTGAAGTCAGATGCATCCAGGCTGCCTGTGAGTTATCAGGTACAAGTATCCCTCCTCTATGATGGAAAACAAGTTGGTGAAATAAAGATATCAGCTCTCCAGCTGTGTAACCAGGGGTCCTTACTGTGAAGGCGCATGTACACCAGCCTTCACTGCTATCAAATGCTCCTCAGATTTCACTGTCATCTCAAAGCTGATTATATTTACCCTCCAGGTATTGTCTGCATTGTATCTTAATAATCTGCCCACCTGTTATTATTTTTTCTCTCAAATCTGTAGCTCTTCAGCAGTGCTGTAATTTAACTCCAGCTGAAGGCTGCTTGGGTTTGGATGACAACATTTTCTCCATTAGTATCTGCCAAACACAAAGCTGAAGCTCATCAAATGATAAATGATCATAACCACCTTGGGCTCTACAAGATTTATTTAGATCACGATGCAGAGGAGAAATAAACTGTTTGGCCATCATAGCTCCACTATGGGCAAATGTTGGTCCCCAATCATGACATGACCACCAGTCAGGGATGCCCACTGGCCTAACTGTCATTAGAGGTTCCTAATGACAGTTGTGACACCAGCATACATGTCCACTGTGATATTACTCTCATCTCTTCTCTTCCATCTCGGGAGAAAGTGAAAATCAGCACCAGATGCTGTTTTTCTGTCAGTATGGTCAAAAGGAAGAGAGAGATGGTCGCCACATGGTCTATCCCATCCCCATCCTCTAATAAAAGAGGGCTTCATCCTACCTTGTTACACCAAAGTCAGTCTGATCTTGGTGAAAATACAAGACACAGACCCCTCCAATATCAAATATAAGCTTACATGGCAGGAGGTGCTAGGGACAACTTTTTCCTGGACTTTGTTGTCAACCAGGAGAAGCTCCAAAGTATTTGGGTTCCTTTTGAAAAATAAAGCAAACTCTAAACTACTCTGATTCCAGAAAGCCAAGGCTCTGCTATCCTGAAAACTCACATTCAAACTAGCACTTCTGGGCAAGATTCACATTTTATTTGGCCAGCATCTCCTTGAAGTGTGCAACATGATATTTTACATACTCAGCAACACCAGTCAAGATCTGTAGCATCTTCTCACTGAGAGAGAAGCAGAGGAAAAAAATAATGAATCACTGCATTAAAGTAATTCTGATCTGGCCTGGGGGTATATCATGATGAGGCTTCACTTGCTGGTATGCTTCCAGACGTTTCCATTTCCTTGCTGTCACTTCCTTTCACATAAGCTTGCCTGCATTGTGTTCCCAGCTGTCAAGAGCTCTGGAGATGCCAGGAGACTGACAGCCACTTGCACAAGTGCACTGTCCTACAGCACAGCCCTCCACCCTGGCCCCACAGTCCCTGCCAGCACTGCCAGCTCCCTCCAGTACAACAACAGCCACCCTGTGAGAAGGACCCAGGCAACGAGCTGGCTCATCTCCCGGCAGGGAGCAGGTGAAAACAAGAACTGTCTCTTTGCACAAGTTTGTTCCCTGGTGCAGAGTCAGTCCAGGGTTGCTCTCTGCTGGCAGACATGTCCTCAGCACTGTGTGGCCACCCTGACCAGCTTCACCAAAGAAGGCAGCAAGTGTCTCCCTGAGTTGACAAGGAATTGGACACAGAGAAAGGGAAAGGCTACTCGTGTTCTGTACTCACACTGTCCCACGAGATCTTGTGGGTTTGGAATGCCTTCAGGGAAGGGTCTTTACCTTTGCCTGGGCGAGAAGTTCAGACATTTTCAGGGTTCCAGGATGCTCTAGTCTTTAGGCAACCACTGCCTTCTTTCACAGACACAGGATGACAATGACATGGTGACAGTCAAGTAGATTTTCACTAGACCTTGTCAGACAAGGAAGGCAAGACCCAGTAACAAGACCCAGCCAAATTTTATCCAGGCCAGTTCACTGAGAGGTTCATTAAGCATTGCTGGAGCCAGGACCAGCAGCTCAATCACATCTCCTGAAACAATTTAGGACCAGGCAGCAATTTAGGACCAGAAGTGGGCCATAACACAGAGATGGAGCCTCCCAGCACAACTCCCAGTCTAGCTGCAAGTCAGCAAACACTTTAGTGTGTAGCAAGTATGTATTGGCTGTGAAACAGCTGACACAAGTCTTCTTGAGAGAAGGATGCCTTCAGTTTCTCAAGATATCAGGTCTCAGTATTTGGTTGTCCATGTCAACATGATGCTACAGACCCTGATTTTCTTCATGCTGTCAAAGACCACAGCTGTTCAGAGCCGCCTGCCTGTGGGGAGGAGGCAATGGTTCAGTCCTGCAGTTGCCATCAGTTGCAATATCTGATTCTATGGTCACTGCCTGACAGTGGCAGGATTTTCCTCTCTGGAGGTATTTGGAAATCTTCCAGGTTGAAAGCTTCTACCCCTTAGCTGGTGCTGTTACCTCCCTGGAAAGACCAGGATGCACCCCTTTGTTGGTAGTTCCTGAGGTGACAGCAGCTGTCAGACACTGGCAGAAAAGGTGGACATTACAGCTGAAAGAAACTGGCTATTGTTCTGTCAGGTAAAATGTCTATGTGGATGCTGAAACTGCTTGACTGCTCTCCCATCAGTCTTGTTAGGAGCTCATTTTATTATGCTTTGTTACTGAAAGTCTGAGTTCATTTGGGGACCTCTTAATTACAGTGCTGCCTGCTTTGGAAATGAAACCTGCAACACTGTCTGCAAGTAGTCACAGAGCAGGCAAGCTAAAAAAAGATGTTGGAGGCAAACTTTCAGCTGTAAAGGTCTCCAGTTTATGGTGAGGCAGGCTCCTGCGGGGGCATTGGAGCCGAGTCACTCCGTGTTAGGATGATGAAAATGGGGAGCAGCAGCCCCGGGTAAGAACCATGGTAGAGCACGGGCACCACGTCAGCATTTACCATGCTGGTACCTGGTGTCACTGCCTTTGGGCAGCTGGTGTGAAAAACAGGAACACAATTACGGGGATATCCTGGCAGGTTTGGAGAGAAAGGCAGGCAGGAGCAGGAGAACACGTCAGGTACAAGGTAAGGAATTTGTGTGCATTACAGATAGCATGGGGAGCTGCAAACCTGGTAAACACGTTATTTTGGAGATCATTGAGGTGAGATGCTTGCAATGGGAGCCCATTCTAGGCAATGTTTCCTGCCAATAAAAAACTCTGCAAACTCTACGGAAAATATGCAGGCAGCTGCAGAGGCAGGGCAGGGAAGGGGGGGAGGTGGTGAATGTGTAAGTATATGGATCAGCCATATGAAGTTTAATAGGGGCAAATTCCAGAGTCTGAGATGGGGCAACCCTGGTTCTATGCACAGACTGAGGAATGAGAGGTGGGAGAGAAGCACTGTGGAAAGGGACCTGGGAGTCCTGGCTGATGGAAAGTTGAATCTGAATGAGAAGTGTCCTGGCAACCAGGAGGGCCAACCCTGTCCAGGGGGGCATCAGGCACAGCACTACCAGCAGGACAGAGGAGGGGACTGTCCTGTTCTGCTCTGGGGTGGCCTCGCCTCAAGTACTGGGGCACTTTTGGGCACTACAATATAAGAAAAACATGGAGCTATTAGAGAGTACCCAAAGAAGGGCAATGAGGATGGTGAGGGGTCTGGAGGGGAAGCTGTATGAGGAGTAGCTGAGGTCCCTTGGTTTGTTCAGCCGGGACAAGAGAAGATCTCATGGTGCTTTTCAGGATCCTCAGGAGAGGAAGCAGTGGGGAAGGTACACATCTCTTCACTCTAGTGATCAGTGACAGGACTCATGGAAATGACATAAAGCTGAGTCAGGGCAGGTTAAGTTTAGATATCAAAGGAAAGATTTTTCACTCAGAGGGTTCTTGGGCACTGGAACAGGAACAGGCTTGGAAACTTGGGAACTGGAACAGAGATATACTCAAGCCTGACAAAGTTCAAGAAGCATTTGGACAATGCTCTCAGGCACATGGTGCCACTCTTGGGGTGTCCTGTGCAGGGCCAGGAGTTGGACTCAATGGTCGTGATGGGTCCCTTCCAGCTCAGCATATTCTGTGATTCTATGATTCTATATACAGGGAGCAATCCCTAGTATAATGTGTGTCCCAATGCATAGGGAGGCTTACTGGGAGGAGTAGTGGGGTATAATTTCAATAAGTAAGAAAGCTGCAGCACAGCCATCACTAGAAGCACTCAAGTAAATGTTTCACCTGTCTGTCAAGAGAGTGATCCTGCTTGTTCTGCATGGGCACAATCATGGGACAGCAAAGGACTAACACATTAGGTTCCTGTCATTGTGCTCCAACCATAGGTCCTCTGAATGCTTCCAAGAGCACAGACAGAGTTTCAAACCCCTCTTAAGGAAACTCAAATCCTTCACGTCCCAGATAAGGGAGAACCTCCCCACGCTGTGACTGGTGTCTGCCACCCAAAAAGACAGTTTTGCCGTTTTAAGCCTTAACTGAAAAGCAGAGCACGAGCCCAGCAGTGTGATGGACACACTGACTCGACAGTGCACACCAAGCTGTACGTACAAAATCAATACAGGCGTGCTCTGAGGCTCTTCTATCTCCAAACAACTCGGCACCAGCAGGGCTCCCCCCGTTTCACAAAGGACAGCTGCTCTAAGCAGAGTCTGGGGGCGTTGGGTGCTGCCGATGTCCTCCAAATCCTTCCCAGGCCTTATCAAAGAGACGTGAGGGCTGGCACCCCACTGCAGTTTGACAGCAGACAGATTTTACAGTGACAGTGTGGGGTAAAGTGTTACTGGAAAATGTAACATTTGCAACATGTCTCCACTGAAAATCACAAGTGCTAGTGCTGTTTGTTTCCTCCTATATATATATATATATATTTGTAAAGAACAAAAAAGATGTGGAGAAGGGGGCAAAGTGTGTATGGACTCAGGCAGTCCAGCTCTTGCTGTATAGGATAATTTACTACTAGAGAGTCTCTCCTCCAGCATTTTCTGTATGTATATATGCATCCCAAAAAAATTGCATCCTTACCCTTGTCACTCATAAGCCAGACCAAAAAATGTCATTAGGAGTTCACTTGATATTCTACCTACATTTCACTCCTTGAGCTGTAGCAAAGCACTCCTACTTATATACCTCCTGCTACCCTTCTGATCAGCTCCTCTACCTCAAGTTCACACCCTTCAAATTACAGGAAGACAGGTTCCCCCCCCCTCAATCACCAATTTTCCATGATAAACACACTTAGTTGCTTAAATCGTTCTTCATAGCTCGGCTCCCCTCCAGCACCCCAATAATTGTTGTTATTCTTTGAACTCCTTCTAACTCTCCTGCCTCTGTGCCAATGAGATGTCTGGAGCTGAGCACCAAAGTGTGGGTGGGATCTGACCAAAGCTGCTAATTTCACCATCAGGAAGGTTAGGTGTCCCTGGCAGCATGCAGGTGTTTGCTCCTGGTGGGGCTGTCCTCCAGCCAGCTGCAGTTTCCTACTCCCACTATCATTTGTTGGTTTTATTTAACCAAGGGATTAAAAGTTTCCAGGACGGTAATTACAATGATCGTTTGAGCAGCACGTCCTCTGGCACGGGAAGTGCCCGCGGGGATGGGTCAGACAGTGCTCCCACACTCACAGCCTCTGCAAGGGATCCCCACCCGCAGCAAGCTGAATCCAAGTTCAAAGACACATGGCCCCAACGCCATGGCCATGGTCACGGGCAGAAGAAGCCCAGGGGATGCATGGAGAGACTTGATGCCCTTTGAAACTTGGGCCCTGCAAAGGAGGACTGCCCGAGCACAAGCCCGATCGCACTATCCACAAACACAGCCTGAATCTAGGGCAGGAAAGGCATCTAGGGATGCTCCAAAGTGGCAACTGCAATCTTTTACTGTCAAGGAGAATGTAGCATAAAAGCCACCCACACGAGGCTCTAGAGTCACATTAGCTCTAGCATCCTAAGCCAGAATGAAAAGAGTTGCTGGTGATACATGACTACAGTATGGAGCTACATCCTGCCACTGAACCACTGGTACAGAGCACAGGCTGGGAAATGTCCTACAGGTAGACGACAAAAGTCATCTGGACAGAAACACAGGGATGTAACATTTTCAATTTGTTAGCTTTCTGCATATGTTCCAGGAACAAATTTCCATAAACAGAGGTAATGAGTCTTGCCTGGTTTGAGACACAGACCTGAAAAGCTCTCCACATAAGGAACAGGCAGTATTAATAATATATTAGACTTCTCTTCAATACTCTTCTCATAGCTGAGAATGTACGTGACCCAACACAAGCTTCATCATCTCTCATCTCTGTGCCTTGGGGGCTTCAGAGTCATTTCAAACTTTGAAAGTCTTCCCCTCCACTTGCTTCAGTTTCTGTTGTTCCTCGAGAGCCGTCTGAATTTCACAACATCACCTGAGCAACAGATAAGTAAAAATTGCCTCAGCCGTAGAGGAGAAATCTAGGTTAATTATGTTGATAACTTAACCCCCAGGCTAATCTCTAGTCCATTAAGGTAAGCAGATGGTCAGCTCGCTGCAGGGAAGAGGAAGGGAGGACAGAGTAGCATCTCTCATTCACAACATGCAGGATCAGACATGTCCCCGAGAGGATGGGCATTCCCAGCCTGCTCCCTTCCCCCACAGACAGGTTTTGTTTGCGCCATAGCTGGCAGGGCGGTATGGAAAGGGGAGTGCAGAACCACGAGCAGGAAAACAGAAAGGCCACACGAGGTGAGAGGTTTTATGATTCAACTAAGCAGTGCACTGGCACAGATTGAAAACAGGGAGGGATGGGGAACGGCAAGCGCATATGGATGGGTCTTGCAGGCTGACATACCAGAAATGGGGTGGTGAAACAAAATATCTATAAGAAATACAGGTCAGACGCAATGTCATTGCAAGAATGGAGGAGACACATCTGCAAAATAGTCTCCTGACCAAAGCAGACACTGAAAGCCCTCCCAGGAGCATTGCTGCATGGGCTATGTCCCTCCCAAGGTGACAGGGAAGGAGGACCTTTTGGTCAGTGCTATGAATAGGTGTCCCAACTTCTGTCCTCAATTCTTTCAGTAATGAATGGATCGAGCAGCAGCAAGGCATTTTGTCTCAGTTTCTCCATCTGTAAAAAAATTCCTCCTACACCTTGCAGGGGGATTTTGTAAAGCTTAAATGCCTGTACAGTGTTTTTCATCCCTCAGATGAAAAGGAACTGTGACATCTCACATCTCTCTTAGCAGTCAGCCCATTTCTTCAGCAGAGAGACAAGGATGAGAGTAGCTGCTCTGCCTGCTTAAAAGCTCCCTGGATTCCATTGAAATTGCAGAACAATCTTTATTTGCTCTCCTCCGTATAAACAGCAAATCCCAGGAGAAGAATAGGTGATAGGTTTGTGTGCAAACAACTGCAGTGTATAGAAGAGACTCTCCAAATCAGCGATTTGGGGGATCGTTCCTCAGGGCAAACCCACCCCTTCTGAACTTAATCCCCCAACCACTGGAGCAAACGACTTCCCAAACATTGATGCTCTGCAGGCCATCTGCTAGGACAGCAAAAGTGCCCACAGCATGGGAACATTCAGCCTTACAGAGAAACAGAAATTGGGATCTTCAGCCTAACTGTTATTTTTAAAGGTGCAGTTCAAGAGCAATGGTCATGCTGCAGTGTTGCATTGCGATATTTGGGATTCCTGTGTGAACCACAGCACGACTGTCAAGCTGCTAAGCTAATGTACAACACGTGCATTAAACAATTACATCTGAAGGTGATGGGACCAGCTGGTGCACATTAGAGCCATTTTACTCATTTAGGGGACAGCCTGAGTAGCCTTCCCTTAAACATGCACTTGGTGGGCTCCAGGTGGGCTGCACTTTGGGAACAGCGGGGGTTATGAGCAGAAGGTGGCACCTGCAAAGCCATGGATACATTTACCTGGAGTATTGCAGGCAGAATCACTCGAAGGAGGAACCCTGCTTTGGATTCAGCCAGGATGGAGCTGCACAGCTGTGGTTGGTGTGCTGAGATGCAAGGGGCATGAGCCTATAACCAGTGCTGCACTAAAGCAATCTCCTGGCTTTCAGACTAGCGCTGGCTTTCATCCATGGGCTCAAGTGGTCCAGTGAGCTTACTTCTGCCTGCAGTATCTCATGTAGGCACTGTCCACATCACCTCACTGTGAGCCTGTAAATCCCCTGCTTCTCATCTTTCCTTTCCCTCTCTCTGTTCCCTTTCCACAGTGGAGGTTCTTTTGGGAGGCAGGGACATATGACACTGAGTGGCAACTCAGCACCATTAACACAGGCACACACAGAGGGATGGTTCACAAAAGGAACTGCTGCTTCCCTGAGGAAACTGCACACAGCTTCACCTCCCAGCAGCACCCTCCAGGCAGTCATCCTTTCTGCACTGCACCTCACAGAGCAGCAATAAAATTGCGGCTTCTGTCAGAAAAATAAGTGCTACAGAAGGACCCCATCTCACTGCTGAGATGTGCTGCCTCGTGTGCACCCACGAGCCCAGCTTGGCTCACCCAGATACATTTTAATGGCTCCCTATTCCTTCTGGTACTGCATAACCAAGCTGTTCTTCTTCTGGTTCAAATTTCAACATTAATAAAACACATTCTAAAATAATGCCTATAACCAGCAGCACTAGCCCTTTATGAGGTATTTCTGGCTCATGACTGGCATGAGGAACCAGACATCTCTCTGGATCCTCCAGCTGAGACAGCTCACTGTCTCCTTCCCCACCATCCCAGCCAGCACTCTGACTTCTCCAGACTGAGGGGCCCTGGGCATGGGCTGTGTCCCCTGGCATGGCAGCACTTCTGTAGGTAGGCAGATGTCAAACCCTCAGTGCCACTGGCAGGTGCTTAAGCCACAGGTCCCTAAATATTGTCCCAGGTACAAGATACAACTGAGAAACCTTAAGGAAAAGCTAGAATCACTCACTCTGCTAAAACTGGAAGTACCAACAGTGGGGTAAGAGGAGGAAAAAAGCCTTATTATGTTCCAGAGTCCTGCGTGCATTTGTGGCACAAAGGCACTAAGCCTGCTCCAGTGTCGGTGACACCAGCAGCATCACACACCAATCACTCTGTGCTGAGCCTTTCCACCTCGTTTTGTGTCCCCTGTGGAAAGGATGCCATTGGCGCTGAAAGAAGAGGAAAAATGTTTTAAGCAGCAAGGAAACATCTGACAATGCAACACTGATACCATGGATGTTAGAAACAGTACATGGGAAGGAAGCGTTTTGTCGCTCTCCTCAAAATATTTGGGCATGTAACACACAGGAAAGATCAATTTCTCTTTTGATTCCAGGAAGTTAGACTGATAATGAGCAAGTGCAAGACTCAGAACTTCTTCCACATGTGCACCAGCACTGAGCATGTTAATTAGCAAAGGCCAGACAAGAGGAGAAATAAGCTGTTGTGTTCCTCTCGCAGCACATGTCCTGATGAGTCACGAGTGCTATTCCCTCTACCCCTGCACATGGCATGGGAAGATATCAAGACACAGACATAAATCCAGCTCTGCCACTCCAGGATTCTCCAAGGCAGGCAGGTGTGACCCTGTAGAGCCCTGAGGAGGAGGGAAGATACACCACATTTCAGTGAGGCTTTCCTCTCCTCAATCACTTGAAGGAGGAGCCCTGCTCTGGATTCAGCCCAGCACTGCATAGTGATAATTTCTAATACAGCAGCTGAAAGATTACAGAAAGTTGAAGAAGATAGATGGTGTGGCAAAGATGGAGAAGCCTTATTGCTTGGCTACAGCCTGTACTTGCCAAGGTTAGGTGCAGGATTTCAGAAAGCTCCACCCTGTGTGTGAGGCACCACTTGCCCAGAGCCAGCCAGCCTCAACACACCAGTGAGTTTCTGGAGCAGCAGAGGCTGCTGGCAGGAAGGATTGCAGACCTGCGAGGAAGAGGGATCTCTCCTCTGCACAGCCTCACAGGGCTTTTGGGTTGGGACCAGACAGGGAATAAAGACATTTTACATCCATCCAGCCCTTTGCAGAGGCACAAGCACAACCCCCACCCATTCACACACTGCCTCTTTCACTACAAGCAACAGGCACCCTTCCCTGTTTTATCTGCTGGAAAAGAAGGCACTCAAATTTTGTTACAAGTCAACATCAGAGCCTGGGACAAAGTGATGAGGGCTGCCCTGGCTCCCTGCAGCTGGCTCTGCTCTCTTTCAGGATCACCCATACTCATCTTGCTCTGCCCCTGCCCTCAGCCCAGCTGGGGCACAGTGGTGGCACAGAGAAAACTCATGTGCCAGCTAACATCGGCCTTGGTCCCAGCAGGGCTGCAGGAGAAGGATGCTTAGGTCTTTGTATTTTTGTTCTTGTGGGTTTGCAACAGTCTGAGGCCTAAGTGAAAATTAATGTATGGATGGGGTTTTTTTACACCTGCTCTTTTAGTTGTTTTTAAGATACATTTAAAATATTAGATCTCAGCTTCTTAATTTTTGCCAAAGACATCTCCAATGAGCTAATGAAATAGTCACATCACAACCAACAGAATAGAAGCTCGAGCAAGGAAATTGAAGGAAACATTAAAAACTCACCTTCTGCTTTATGTTAACACTTAATTAAACCAGTTGCCTGACAAATGCTATGCAAAATAGCTCTTTTCCTGACAGCCAATGCAATTTTCAGGCAAGGATGAAGAAACCTCATGAAACATCACACTTTTTTAATCTTCCAGAAGCCCTCCAGGAAAACCTGGACAAGAGCTTTGTGATATTTCTCATGTGAGTAACAAGTAGAGAAAAAACCAAACGTACTCCAGGAAATTTCAGGCACCCACGGATAACAGCACGGGCATCAGCAGCACTGCAGTAACCTCCACAAACCAGCAATGGATCAGTGAAACATACAGAAATCTGACAAAAGAAACTTCTCTGCTCCTAATGGCAGCATATATTCCTTTTTATGGGACACTTTTTAAACAAGGCAAAGCAAATAAACCTGAGTCATGGCAGCCAGCTCTGCTCTTAGATCTCTGCAGGCTGCATGAACCTTGGCAAAACCTCTCCTGTTCCTACCCCCTAGTCTTGTCTCCTTCCAAACAGGGATCTCAGGGACATTTTTGATGCCTAAAGAGGAAAATCCATTCTGACAGATCCAGGAGGGATAAGTGGCACTCCCCAGATTTGTGCTGGCATAGCCAGGACACAAGTGCCCCTTCCTGCCCACCGAGTGAAGATGCCAGTCACATCCAGGACAGGGGTGACACAGGCTTCTTGCGTGACTCCAATTGTTGCAAACTGAACGTGCACTCATGCCCTTGATTTAATAAATAAAACATTAGAAAGCCCACACAGAGCTCCCTGCCCCACTTTCAAAAAAAAAAAAAAAAAATCCAAACAAAACAAAAACAACAACCCAAAACTTAAAGCTCAGTGGACCAAAGTCCCACTGCTGAATCTGAGCGTGGTCTGAGGGCAGACAGTGCTTTATACCCCCAGCTTCTGCTTCAGTGGAATGTGCTGAGGGCGTTGTTTACAGCAGAGGCATTGTTGCACACCAGTTACTCTTTCTTTGGGGGCTGTGGAGGCTGCAGGAATAATGAGATGATTATCCCCATCGTTCCCAGCAATGGTGGGAATGAGACTGCCTTTGTCCCCTGCTCCAGACTGCACAAGCTTGGATGGTTTTGTCCCACCTTAGCGGAGGCTCCCAGGACGTTTCAGCTGAGGCAGCTCCCGGTTGCTCGTGTGGGGGCACAAAGACCACAGCAGACCCTGGATACCCCCACACAGCAGAAATTCCCTGACTGGGAAATTTCAGCCCACAGAGAGCCCAGAGTGTCCCCACTCCCCTCCAAACACACGCTGTGCCCTACTTGGGTGAGGATCGTCGGGAAATGCAGACAGCAGATGGGAGGGAATTAAACTCAGATTGAGGAGAGACTCAGGCCCCCCAGAATTGAGACTTATTCCTGGCAACACACAGCTGAAAAGCACTTAGATATCAGCAGTCCCTGTTAATTCACCAGAGGGTATTATCCAAGCTTGTTACAAGATTGATGTTCAGTGTGCTACAATCATTTAATAGTTACCCCCAGCATTTGGCCTGGCTAGGGATGCAAAATCGAGTAGCCAGAAGTTGTTTCTCTTGCTTGCTTGATCATTTTGCTGATCTCTTGGCCCGAGCACAGTGGATCAGATTAGAAGGCTTTCTTCCTTTTTTTTTTCTTTTTGGCTTCTTAGTCTTCTTAAACTAGATTCACACTTCTGCGGGCCACTTGTCATCACTGCCAGGAGCATTAATTAGAGCCGATAAGAGCCTGCATTACCTGCTGTGGCACAGAAATGGCATTGTGGAGGAGCAGCTTGAACCAGCACCTCCACAGGGCAGCCACCCTCCCTTACAGTTCAGCACATACCATGGCTCCACACACATTGAAGCAGTCTAGAGCTCACTGGGAAGCCAGAGAAAGGTTGTGCAGTCACCAAACCTGACAGCAAAAGTGCAGCTGAAAGTCCTTAATGTAAAGTTACAGGCTGCACTGCTCCGCCTGCGGGTGGACTAGATGGGCCCTTCCACCCCGATTCTTTTCACCAGCCTGAATTTCAGGGAAGACACAGGACTGCAGGCTTCATAGACTACAAAGCCACCATCATTAGGTAACATCTTGATGCAGTACTCCTCTTATTTCAGCTAGCACGCCAGCTCACTGCTCTCCTATGGCTGAGAAGCTCAGCAGCAGCCGCGGCTACGTCTCACACTCAGCACACCTCTCAGCTCCAAGACTATTTGCAATGGATGGCAAATCACCATCCCTGTGGCAATTCTTGCCCTCCATCACATCTTCTGGCTTTCACCAGCCCCCAGCTCAGAGGAGCCCCTGTGGGCCTGATGGCCGCCTGGGGACAAGCACAACAGAGCCACTCATCCCAGGGCCGCACACAACAGCTGCATTTACAGGGACTGTGCCCGTGACTTGTTGAAGCTATTTCAGCTGGAAGACAAAAACCCTTTTTCTGCTCCCCCTTGTTTTTAAGTGGGCATCAGGCAGAGGAGAATGATGCTGCCTTTGCACACAGCTGTGGCACCCACACCCCGTACCACTGGCAGCAGGAGAGCTGCTCGCTGCAGGACCCACTGCAGCCAGCACTGAGCCGTGGAGGCACACGCCCCATCTACATCCTCAGCTCCCCAGAAAAGGGCAGCTCCCCTTGAGCGCTCCCAGCTGCTCACCAGGGAAAGCTACCAAGCACCAGGGTCCTCTGCCTCCCTTTTCTGGGGCAGCAGAGGCAGGCAAATGAGGAGGGACTCCGCAGGGCTGTGAAAGGGAAGAAGGTAAATATTTTTGGCAAATAGAGAACACAAGCTGAAAAAAATGGACAAATTGGTCTAGATGATTCTATGAAGCTGATTTAAAAAGGAAAGGCAATCTAGTAGATCAGAATTACTTCCCCCAGTACACCCAGGCTTCTCTGTTTGTCTCCTCCAAAGTAACTGAAGAAGAAAATAAAATCAGTTCCTTATGATACCCAGGTAGTAATTAGTGCATGAAGGAAAGACGTATAGATTTTATGGATGCCAGGGACAAAGCAGGAGCTGAAACTCATAGTTTGTTTCTGTTCCTCTTTCCACTTCCTGTCAGCAGCCAAAGCCTAGGTAAAAGAAAAGCCCACACATCCTTTTCCCAGTCTGCCTTTTGTCTCTTCCAAACTAGGTGAGAGCCATCAGCCTTCCACCTTGATTCCAGAGGAAAAAATCTTCTGGCTTTTGCCAGCCCCTGTGCCCAGGAGATTGGCTGGGATGTCTCTTCTCCACCAAAACTCTCAGCCATCCCAGCCTACAGCTGTCCTAGCCCTGCAAAGCCAGGCTGCTGACCTCTTCCTGGCACAAGTCTCTACATATATTTCATGAGGGGATTGTTGTTTTCTCATGGGTTACCCATTTAAGAACATTATATTTGGAGCTGGGATAGAAAGGATCCATTTAACCAGATCTTTTATTCCCTGTCTCACCCACACGTACACACGGCCACTCCCCCATGGCCAGCTGTCTGTGCACACACACACACACTCACACACCACACACCACTCATGCCTTTTGGCTGCCTCCCATCACACTGGGTTTAATTAAACACCCTGGAGGCTTGATTCTAAACACATATTATTGATAGATTTTTGGGTTTGTTGTTTTTTTTAATACCCCGACTGCTGCAATTCTGAACTAAATAAGGTGAACGACAAAATTCAGAGGGGGAAGAGGGAGGGAGGGAGGGGGAGCATAGCAGCCCTTAGATCTGAGCAGCCTGAGGACACAGGCTACACTTGGAGCAGGATGCAGGAAAACTTGGTGGCAGTCCCCAAGGAAGCCAGATCCCCATCACAGACTGTGAGCACCCTGCCAGTCCTTGGATGAATTGCATCCTGGTCACTAGGGAGGAAGGACTGGAAACACCATGTAATTCCTGGCAGAATGGGCATTTTGATATGGAAAGATGCCACAAAGAGAAACTTTACCCTCCTCTTGGTGCCTTGTGCTGCTGACAGCACCCAAAGCTGTAACTGCAGAGTGCCCAGGGACAGGAAGGCACTCACTCCATTGACACCCTGCAATGTTCTGCCTCCACCATCAGGAGGAACTTTTTAGGCAAAAGTGCTTATAAATTTGAAAAAGTAAAATGTGCCCTAAAGTACCAAGAAGGAAGAAAAACTCAACCAGACTGCAGCAGATCTGCCATGCTGATCAGAGAGAGAAACGCCCTCCTGACCCTACAGATGACTAACAGACAATCTGAAACATGAGATTAAAGCGTGTGCAAGAAAGGGTAAGCTTATGACTATTGTCCAGGTAAACTGAGAAAGCCTAGAAGGAAATCCCTCCAGGGATGCCAGCACTCAGGCTGGAAAGATCTTTTCAACTCCAGTTGGTGCAGGCTTTCCTGTCAAACTGAGGCTCTGGTTTCCAAGACATCTAGTGCAAATGACACAGTGAGATGAATTGGGTGTATTATTTACTCCAAAAACTCGCCCAGGTTTTATGCTGGCTGCTCATCTTCATGCTGGATCCAAATCCAATACCCTTGCTGTGCCAACACTGAAACAAGAAAAAGGTTTTACTCTGTGAGAAGGCAGAAAAAAGAAGTGGCAATAAACCACATGTCACTGCTGAATATCTCTGGGAAAACTCACATCATCCCTGAAAAGACATCCCTGAGCAAGGATACTGGGATGGGGGAGAGGGAGAAACTCCACACTAGTTTTGCAGTGCTGGGTATTTGTGTAGCACGAAAAGCATTTCATTCCCATGCAGCAGCTGCTGCTGCTGCACAGGCCATAAGGGCAGGTGAGGAAGAAGCTGATTGGAGCGATCGAACATCGTGCAATGAATGCTGAGTCTGAATGCTGCCAAGACAGAGAAACTGCCAGGAGTCTGCCCCTGTTCTGCCCATCCTGTGACTCCACAAGGGTGACTCCACATGCTCTCCAAGACTGTCCTACCTTGTAGCACACTTGGCCCACCTCCTGGGTTTGCTGCCAGGCTTAACTCAGCATCTGCAATAGCCCATGATGAAGAGCACTGTCTAAAGCAGTGTAAAGCACTGCATACACTGGTCTCTGACAACACTTGCCAACTGTTTTGCTGCGTCACAGGACAGACAAAGGCACCTCACACACAGCATTGGGAGTCAGGCTCAGCCTGATCCAGCACCCATGATAACAAAAGCCCCATGCCTGAGCTGACACTGGATTTAGTAACACACCACAACATCCAGTTTATGCTTTCGCTAGGAAAATGACCCTGAGCTGAGCTCTGTTTGTTAGAGCCTGGTGCTAAAAAAAAAAAAAAAAACACCAAAAAACAAACAACAGAATGCCAAGGTTGTGGATTCGATCCTTGTATGGGTCATTCACTTCAGAGCTGGATTTGATGATCCCTGTGGGTCCCATCCAACTCAGAATATTCTGTGATTCTCATACCAGACTGCACTTTATCCTCAGACAGCCTTCCTATTCCTCCCACTCCTTCAGAGAGCATGCCTCTGCCATTCCAAGTTTTACTCCTTGAAATAAGGGGAATAGCTTTTTTGAGCAGAGGCACAAGGCAGAAGCAGCACTGACCCATGGTATGGGCTGAGCAGCACCTGTGGGACCTGTGCCACAGGCAGCATCTCATCTTACCCCTCAAGGGAGGGCACAGGATCTCTCACTGCCATTGGGGCTGCCCAGGGGATTAGGCCACAGTTGTTCCTTTTTGATGAGAGAAGAGGCAGGCATGTGAGCCCAGCTCAGTGTGCATGGTACTCTCCATCAATCAAAGGGATGAAAGTTGCAGTAACCAAGGCCAGAAAGTGCTGCAGCTCAGCTGAGCTATAACTGGTAACCACAAAACTCGGCAACATTCCTGCTCTGTACAAGCTCAGAGATATGCAGCCTTATACAGCCACCCCCATCCCAAATACTCAAGGAATCCCTGAGTAGCAGCACTGAAACCTAGATTTCTGCAGCCTGCTGGCTTGGATATTCTTATGCCTAATACTCTGCCCAAATCCACATTATAGACCTCCTTTCCCTCATTAGGGCTTCCTTTCTTTATCTGGCTGTAAGATTTGATGACTTCTGGCAAATGCAGTATTTTGGGGACTCCTGTCAAACAGGGCTAAAAGTGGTAACAAAGTACAAAGCTATAAAGGTGAAGTAGACAGTGCAACTTTACAATCCTTTCCTCAAAGTAAAACTGGGGTGAAAAAAGATCCTGCAAGTTCACTGTTTAGCTACTGCACCAATAAAAACCCTAGAGCCTCAAATCCTGTCTGGAAAGTTTGGACTAAATAGCAATATCTATTCTTGGCCTAATTTGGGCAACAGATTTTTCATGACTTTGAAATACTTTACACATTTGAAGTGAATCGTATAAGAGAATATTGATGTCCTTTTCTTCATCTGACTTAATTCCTTCCTGCCCATTCCAGGCTACACACAACCATTAGGAGGTGGGGGTGCAGGCAAAAATGAAGGTGCTGCAGTGGCAATCCAAAATACTGTCTCTCACCAGAGGGACAAGCCAAGATTGATGCCTGGGCTGTAATGAGAAGGTCAGAGCCAGACACACCCATGCCTTATTCCACAGGGGTGGAGAGAAGCCTCACACCATGGCACAAAGGCATCATCCCATGAGACACCAGTGGGGAAAAAGGGACAACCTCCTGTGAGGGAGCTTCATCCCAAGCACTCACGCTGCTCTTCTCCCTTCAGGAGGTCAGGTCTTACAGCACAGGCACCCCAGCCCAGTCGCTATGTAGGCACGGGAGCCAGAGGTGAAGGCAAAGGGCAGAAACTATTTCAGGTTACGTGAACACATCTCCACCAAATAGGATTACCAGACACAATCCAATTGGCTGAGGTGGGTCACAGAGCTGAAAATAGTTGTGTACTCTTGCCCTCTTTGCTGGTAAATAGCTTTCAGCCCCCAAAAGTGCTGAGTTGTGCTATGCATTGGTGGAAAGAGCTTGCACAAAAGTGAGATGGTTTGAGGACAAGGAAAGGGAAACCTGGGCACTGGGTGAAATGATGCTGTGGTGTATTCGGGTCAAAAGGACACCCTGAAAGGAGTCATGGAGAAAAATAAAAAATGAAAAAAAAAAGAAAAAAAAGAAAAACCAAAACGAAATGACAAAAATCAAAACAAAAAAAAAACCACACACCCCCAACAAAGGAGTTTGAATTTGCAAACCACTCAGTTTAATCTATGATTTCTATTTATGCATATCTCATACAAAAAGCCTGAATAGTTAATGTGGGACTAGGAATACAGGAAGCAGCATAGGACAGAATCTACTGGCACACCAAGCCTGGCCCTCTTAATACAATCCCCTTCACAGACAGATCAAGACTCATCTCAAAGCCTGTCTGGGAGTTTTGTTCCCATTGTTCTGCTTGGAAGCTGCTCTCCAAATTTCCCCCACCTAACAGTATGAAACTGTGGTTTAATCCCTAGACTAGATTACCACAATTGATTTATAGGAGCCTGTACTCTTGCAAATACCTTCCCTTAGCCTTAAAAACTCTTCCCTTTTCACTGCTTACCTGCTAACATATTTACAGAGCACTCTCATATTCCCCTGCCTTTTTCCTCAGGCTAAACAGTCCAGGCTCTTCCAATCTTCCCTTGTAGGACAAGTTTTCCATTGCCTCATCATCCTGACAGGCTTGGTTCAGCACAAGTGCAGCTTCTGCTTAGCAAGGTGATCTAAGAGCAAGTCCCTGTGCTCAAAGGAGAAGTCAAGGTTTTGAGAGGCTGCTTATTTGTTGCTGTTGATTGGGGGGTTTGTTGGTTGTTTGTTGGTTGCTTGTTTTAAGCAGACTTTCTCCCTTTGTTTTGGTCACTAGATTTTTCAAGGTCAAAATTTTAGCCTTCTCTGATCTCAGGGGATTTGCAGTGTTCAACCTTTTTAAAAGCTCTCTGCACTCAGCTATCAGGACAGCCCCAGTCCAGTCCATCAATTGACTGTCCAGACACCAGGGCCACTGAGATGATGGGAAGGAGGGGCTGAGCCTGGAACGACTTGATTTTTGCCCTCTGGCACAGGCAATTCAAACAGGAATGAGATCCCAGCTGTCAGCACAACGCTCACAGCACCCCTGAACAGGAGCCTTTATCCCACCAAACTCACCAGGACAGAGAAGAGAGTGGGGCTCAGCAGGGCTGTCTTCCTGCTGCTGTCCCTGCTCTGCCTAGCACTTACAGGATGCTCATGGCACGTGCTCACTCCCTCCTGCTCCATTTCCATTAACATGGGATGATGCAACTGGACTTTTACTGCAATTTGCTGAGGAACACTGCTGTCCAAACTGATGAAACAGCAATTCAGCAGAGGACACAGGAGGCACTTTAGAGAAGTGGCAGGGACACCAGACGAGCTTTCACCACATTTATCAAAGTGCCTGCAGTTTCATTTCAAGGCAGCAGTGACAGTTATAAATAATGAGAAGAGCTACTCTGCATCTAGAGCATTTTAATAAATAAAAATGTAAAAAAGAAGCTTAAACAGCACAGTTAGTTCTGCTTCTGGAACCTTTCAGGTTTTCCAGCAATGAATGTATCTCCTTTGTAGTCCCTGACAGCACAACTCCCCCTTGATGACGGACCTTCAGCACAGACATGATCTTTCATATGCAGAGTGCATGTTACTGCACTTTTACTGGCAAATGCAGAGCTCTGTGCTTGTGTGTGTGCACACGTGCATTTGTACATGATTTCACTCACAGCTGCTTGCTCGGCCTGCAGGCACAGAATAAACCAGATCAGGGACTTTGCTGCACGCTCTGAGTTTATGCACACTCCCTCCCAATCACTACTGGTTTGAGGATGGCACTTTTGAGGGAGGATCCATTTCCTACTTTGTCATCCAATTTTGACTCTGTGAGGAATGGCAAAGGAAAGAGCAGGAACATACCTCCTGAAACAGCTCAGCCAATGTCCCCCTGTCCTGCCCAGCAGTATCCCCATTGCCTTGCTCATGAGATTTTAAGGACAGGTGGCACAATGTTTAGCAGTCTTCCAGCTCAGGCTCAGAGGGCAACATGAAGCCCACTCTGAGCATCAAAGCAACCTTTCAAACACCACATTTCCTCACACACTGTTAAACCACAGCCTGACCTCGTAGGACAACGGGACAACCACTCCAGTACACATAGCAGCACATGCACCTTGCCCACACCACATCCTGCTCTCGAGGATTCACTGCCAGAGCACTCACACATCTCTGGAAGTCCAGCAGAGTTCTAGTGGGGCAGCCTATGACCAGGTCTGGTGGAGGTGAACCACTACAAGAGCTGTGCTTTATTCAGCCTCTGCAGGTCTCAGGGAGATGAGTCTCTCCACACACCCTGCGGCTCCTGCCCTTTCACACCCAGCTGGAGTGATGCCCACCGTATGGCACGGCAAGTATGGCCTCTCTGCTAATGTCATTCACAGCCTAATTAAACCCCTGAGGAAAGGAGGCTTTTTTTTTCTGTGACTTACTGTGAGTTATCTGCACAGACTTGCTGAGATGCAGTAGTGGCGGCTGCCACAGCATCCTCTCTGCAAGAGAGACAGGAAGGTGCTGTGGGGAAGGAAATGGCTTCTGCTGGAACAATTGACTTCACTGATGCATACTTAAAAGTGCCAGTCCACTGGAGCTTCCCAGTCCCCCCTCCAACATGGCAGGCAGAGTGAGCTTGGAGCCAGCCTGCAGTGTCTGACACCAGGGTCCTGGGTGTGCTGGAGAAATATACCTGCTGTGCCAGTGGGAACCCACCTCTCCTTCCCTGGCTGTTCAAACAGAGCTGGATCTGAAAAAAGCAGCACACTGTTACCAAAATTAAGAAATTCTAACAGGCATAAGCTGTTTGTTCTCCCCTCACCACCTACTCTCCATGGTAGTCACTTGCAGGTCGTGAGATAAAGAGAGGGAGAGCAAACAGTTCCCAGAGCTCTGCTTCTTTATGGATGTAAAAAACAAAAACAAAAAAACCCCAAAACCCCAGGGAATGGAGCAAACCAGATACCAATGTCACAAAAATAATAATTTTTAAAATTGTAAAAGGGAGGAAAAGTAAATAACTTTGGGTTAAAGTACCCAAGTATCACTGTGCAGCTGAAGAGGCTGCTCATCTTGAGAAGGGTTTCTTTTCTTAGTGGATGTGTCCTGCTAAATTGAGCAGAGATGAGAGTGAAGAGATGCTCCTGTCCCAGCAGAGGAAGTGTAAATTCAAAGTTCTAAGAATTCAGAATGCAGCTGTCAAGAGAAAACACTGAGCTGTTTCCAGGACCCTATTTATAGTTGAATATAGAGGGGTCTATATTCAGAGAAACTGTTGGGTTTGGGGTTTCTTGTGGTGGTGAATTTTGCATTTCCTTTTATTTAATTGAGAGTCACCCAAGTCACCCAGGTGATAACCATGTATAGGTTTGTTCATAAAACTAAAATGCAGCAAGCTGAGATGAGCTATCATCCGAGTCTCATAGCTAAAGACTCCTAATCTGGAAATTAAATGCTGAAGGTTCTCACAGCAATAGCATCTCAGGGTTTTCTATGCTCAATACCCAGCAAAACAGTCTTCTAAAAATAAAATTAAAAAACAAAAACACAAAGAAATATTCACACTGAAATGATAGTTTTCTCCAAGAGCAAAAAAAAGGCAGGATATTATTACCTAAATGTCACAATTTAGAAACCTATTCATCTCTGACATTTATATTACAGTAACACAAGCACCTCTATTTTTCTCTTGAGTTCCCAACAAATTCCATTGTGTAAAAAAAAAAAAAAAGAAAAGAAAAGAAAAAAGATCAGCCCAGTTACATATTCTCTCTTACACATAGTAAGAGCTGCTCGCTCTGAACAAGTTTCAGAAGCTCTACCAGAGTAAACTCTGTGAGAGGGAGTGCAGCATTCA
Source organism: Brachypodius melanocephalos (assembly GCA_013398615.1). Lineage (NCBI taxonomy): Eukaryota > Metazoa > Chordata > Aves > Passeriformes > Pycnonotidae > Brachypodius > Brachypodius melanocephalos. The sequence goes on from VZSR01001342.1 coordinate 3,558,003, forward strand.
AAAGCTATCTAGTAAGAAGGTCCTCTCATGCAGAATTTATACATCCCAGAAACATAAAGATTTCAACAATTTGTTGGCTGTGTTAAAATTTGCCTGAAGTTTCCACACTGAAATTTGTCACAAGAGCCCAAGAATTCCAGTGGGACTCAAACTTATTTTTCTCTGGGGCACCTTGTACTTCATCATTTAGTAATACTAATATAAGGGCTGATCCTGCTGAGCTCTGAGCATCCGTGGTGCTCCCTAGGGAAGTCCGTGGAGGCTGCCAGCTGAAGTGCTGAGCATAAGAGCACTCCAGTCCCTATAGCCTCAAACAGCACCAAGTGCTGAGCTGCCTCAGAGTGTGCAGCCACTAACACAGACATCTGGAAACATTTTTTAAACAGTCTGTTTTCTATCCCTCTTTTCTTCCTCATTGCAAAGAGCAAGAAGTGCTCTTCTAATAAAGAAGTTGTGACTGACTTCCTACTTTCCATCCTTTTATATTACAAATAACTCACCCCAAAAGTTCAAAATAAAGGCACCATCCTTCACACCACCACTCAGGGCACCAACCTCCAGAGGCTAGGGAACAGGGAATGCTGGATTTCCAGTGATTGTGCTGGCAGCAGAGAAACAGTCTCTGATCTGCTCCAAGCCTCCAGCACCAACCTGAATGAGCCTCACATTGCTTGCAGAATTTGGTGCCACCCCTGCATCACCAGTCCTGTTGGGCTGCCAGGATGGGATGGAAGCTGAGGGGGTGAAGGCAGGACCTCCAGAGCCCTGCATATGCTCCATCATCTGTGTGCTGCAGAGGGCTGTAGCTCACTTGAGTTAAGGTCTTCTTCAAAAAAGGGAAATCCAAACTGCAGGAACTCAGCACCCAAGCAACAAATGAAGAGTTCTCAGTGGAAGAACCAAAAAAGCTAAAAGGAGGTGCAGCTACATTAAAATGTATTTTACCAGAAGCAATGATTACCTTTACTTCTGAGCAATTTACCCATGCACACAGAAGAGAAAGGTTTCTCCTCCGTGTCTGCTGTGAACTAGCGATTTAACACATTGTAACCGGTTTATTGGGCTTTGTTTGCTGCCAGCCTTGGCAGAGGTCTGCCTGGCCTCATCACTGTCCCCACGCTCCAGCTGGCTCTTCCTACAGCAGCAGAGAGGGAAGCCTGCTCTGCTGCTGCCCCTTCTGTGCCTGCTCCACTGAATTTAAATGTCATCAGTGTGACACTATCCGGGGAAGAACACAAACAAACCTGGAATCCCTTGCCTCTGCCCACAGAGGGAAAAAAAACCCAAAAACCGATTCACAAAAGCAGCACCACAGTCAGCCTGGAACATCTCAGTGTCTGGAGTTCCTTCATGGCTTGCCAGTTGAGGTTTTTCATGACACCAAGGTCTCCAGGATGCTAAAAGCAGCAGGAGAAGTAGGCAAGTTATTTCACACCTCGCTGGGAATGGGAGCTTCCCCATGGTGGAGAGTGGAGACCAATCCATCATGACACCTGCACCAGCATCATCTGGAGGGAAAACTCAAAAACAATTAGCAGAGGGCTGTCAGCTCTCATCCACATCTGACTGTAGTAATGAGACTCTGGTGCTTCAAACCCAAGCAGTTCACTGTGGAGACAGTCCTAACAAAAGCTCCGAGTGGTGGGATGGGGCAGGAGGCTTTGCCCGGTATCAGCAGTCCCAGGGCAGGTCAGATGTTGCTCCTCTGTCCCGCCTCTACCCTGAAACCTTGGAGATGGGGAGGTACACCTGCATGTGAATGCCAATCCAGAGAGCTTGCTGCATGGCAGGACATGCCTTTTCAAGGGGAACTTCAGGAACAAGGCACAGGTCAGCTTTGCCCTGAGATGTCAGCACGAACTAAGGAGACAGAAGCCTTGGCCAGGACACAGGCTCACCCCCATGCACGCACCCGCTCATCCTTCAAGCCTTTGGCAAAGAACCCTATCTCATCCCATCTCCCGCTACCAGTCCAGTCTGACTTATTTTATCACCTCGGTGCCGCACGAAAACCAGCTGCAGCTCAAACAAGGCTCTGCTGGACCATAAAGGAAGAAGTGGGAACAGGCTGGGACTGCTTAAAATGAGTGGCATGTTGCCCAGGGCCGGGAGCCTGTCCCCCACCAGCCCGGCGCCCCGGGCTCCAGCGCAGGGGCTGAAAAGCCGCATTGAGGACAGCGGGGCCGTCAGGGCTGGCTGAACATCCCGTCCGCGAACAGTGGGCTCCTTGTTCGCCGGCAGGGGCGGTGGGGAAGCCTCCGCAGAAAGCCCGCTATTCAAATGGAAATCAGGGCCTTGCACCCAGCCGGGAGGAGGAGGGCTGCTGGCTCCTCGCAAACAAGATCGCCGGGAGGCTTGGGATGGGAAAGGATACGGAGGACGGGGATGGAGGAGGGGGGAGACGCTCTCTAGCATACACACGGCACAAATGGATCCTGGAAGGGGGAGAACAAGGGAGAACAAAACCCTTCGCCTGTGAAGGCAAGGGAGTGCCGGGTAACTTCCCCCATGAGAAGCAAATGCGGTAAGGCTGGGCATCCAACATGCCTATGATTCCAAAAAACACATCCCAAACTCAAAGAGCCACATGACACACGGAGGAATACCAGCTCCGAGGAATAAGGCCCTGTGCCCATGGTCTTGTAGCAGGCCTGGTGCAGAGATGTGCTGACAATTCAATGCAAAATGATTATCAAGTTCCAAGAAATGTCTCATTATTCTTTAACCATTCCTTCCTTTTCAATTATTTTTCCTCAGGTGGAGGAGTGGAGCAAGCTGAGGGAGGTAGTATCATCAGGAACTTGTGTTTGATTATTACATTATAGCACAACTTTCCAGTCTGCAAGGAAATGCAGCAGCTCGTCACACAAGCCATCTGAGTGAGCAATTCAGCAATGGAATAAATCAAGGCAAATCCTCAATAAATTAAACCAGAATTATATTAATTAAGAGGAGACATTATGACTTCAATCACAGGAAATTCTATGAGCCAACCTGTGGCTTTATTTTCACAGCTGTGCTTGTGCTAGTTTGTGATTCTATAAGACAAAATTAATTCTAGGTAGAATCACAGAATGGTTTGGTTTGGAAGGGATATTAAAGATCATCTAGTTCCGGTCCCCCTGGTAAGGGCAGGGATACCTTCCACTAGACCAGCTTGCTCAAAGCCCCATCCAACCTGGCCTCAAATATTTCCAGGGATGAGGCATCCACAGATTCTCTGGGCAACCTGTGCCAGGGCCTCACCACCCTCACAGTAAAGAATTGCTTCCTAATATCTAATCTCAACTTACTCTCTTTTCTGTTTGAAGCCAATCACCACATACCCTTGTAAAAATCCTTCCCCAGTTCTCTTGTAGCCCCCTTCAGGTACTAGAAGGTGCTCTAAGGTCCCTTTAGAGCTTTTTCTTATCCAGGGAGAACAACTCCAACAAGAGCCTGGGAGACAGTAACTGTCCTACAGAGCCCAACAACTGAGGTCAACTTCTCTCTTCTCATCCCAGTCTCCATTCTGGATCAGGCTTGACCAGGAAGGGAAACATCTCCTCCCTCTGTCTTGATGCCATCTCTTTCCCATGCATGATTTGTCTAGTCAGGGCACTGGAAAAAGACAGAACCTAAAAATGACCTTTAGTTGGCATATTCCTCTCTTGGTCATGAGCAAAAACACAAAGTTGGGGTTTAGGATTGGTTTTTGTCTTTGGTGTTGCAATTTCAGAGTAATTCACTTGGACTTACTCCAAAGTTCAATTATCACAGGCCAAGATCACAGGCCACAAGAAAAAAGTGAAATGATACACTGAACTCTGGTTTTTAATTGGGCTCAACAGGAACTGCCTATGTTATTCATGGGGCAGATATTCAAAATAGAAGTGTAAAAAGAAAGGATTAAACAAATAAAACACGTATGTCCTGCCCACCTTCTCCCTCGCCTTTAGTCAGTAATTGCTCACTATGTTTCTCATTCATTCTGTTTCTCAGCTATCTAATGGACAACAGGAGCATACTTGGAAATAGAACTTTGGAACAAAAGGAACTTTCCAAACACAGGGAAGCCTCATTTTCCCAGAAGTCTGCCATTCTCCAACTCCACCAGTAGGTAAGAAAGTCTTTATCTAAGCCATTAAAATAAAGTATAAAGTGCCATGGACAGACAGAACAAAGTACATCTTTTCAAGGCTCACTGAGGTGGGAGGGAGGTTGCATTGGTTACAAAGCTTAGCTTCCACACTGGGAGAGACTAATGTGTTCTGCAGAGAAATGAACAGTCTCTCCCCAAGGAATTGAGAGCCATACCAGCCATATATTCAATAGCTACTTATGGGCAAGTAGAGCACCTGGAGATCAGAGAATGGGAAAGGAGAGGAGGATCACTTGCTGCCATTGATTCTTGTAGGAGAAAGCATTTCAGTTATGCCTGGTGTCCATTCTAGCCCTTTTACTATCTGTGATTGCTTCATAACACACCATTTAAAAATTATTTACTCTCAATTCATGATCAATTTGAAAATAATTCACTCTTAATTCACAGTCACTTGGTGAATGATTTAAGGGAAAAAATCCCTTTCCATTTGGGAGAGAGTTAGTCTGCCTGCACCAGCTCTCGATGTGGTCAGTAACCTTGACCACAGGGTGCTGTGTCTTGTCACAATCTGACAGCAAGAAACCGAGAAAGCTAAATAGAAGATTTTCCTCCTTGCTCCCAGGAATGCCATGCAGCAAATAGACATCTCGCAAACACTTGTGCAACAGAACCAACCTCTACAAAGACTTAGGAGCAAGCAGACAAGGACAGCCAGACCCCACAGCTTCCCTGCACAGTCAAGAGTATTTACAGACCCCACTAAGCAGCAGGATCCAGCTCAGTGGAGCTGAAAAAGTATGGTGATCTCAGCATATGTTTCACAGTGCCTTTTCACCACAGAGAGAAGCAGGAGTGGGAAGGGAGGGATAATGCCATGCCACCAACTGCTATTAGAACCGTGTTTGAGCAGCCTCACCTCTCACCTCTAATCAACCTACTGCAGCCCCTTGTACTGTGAGAGGCAGGAGGAAGGTGCTCTGGGAACTTCCCTCGCCCTCATGCTGTACAGGTGGCTCTCTGCCCAGCCCCTGAAATGCCCCATCTATCTTGTTGCTGAATTATGGATTCTGAGCAATATCCTGCTAAGTTATTGTAGGTTGGGAGCCCAAGTTCAGGTGTCATTTCCATGCAAAACGCTGGGTTAAACAGCTACTACAAAATACACATCACATCCAGGCAAGAGACCGTTTTGTTCTCAACTTCCACTCTTTTGAATAAAAACAAAACCAGGGAAGAGCACTATTGCCCCAAAAGCATCTTTTGACTCCTGCCAAGGTAAGCAGTGTCTCAGCATAGAAGGGACAGGAGACACTTCAGAAATGTAATATACCTGGAGGGAAAGGATGAAAGTGGCAATCTACTTCCCAATTTTAAAAATTCATTGCTGCTTCTTGTTACTAATGTAGCAATTATTAATCATTATTACCTTCTTATTATGTTAATTCCCCTCCTGTTTAACCTCTGTGGTGCAAGTACCAGCCTTCATCAAGGTAGTTTATAAACAAGCTGTTTAATCACTCAAGTATCAACACAGCTCAGGTATTCAACCCAGATGCTGCCAGAAAAGCAACAGCAACAGATGCCATATCCACTGGCACTGCTAAAATATAGCTGATTATGTACTAAAACAAACAAACAAACAAATAAATCACGTACTTTTGTTTCTTCCTGATTCTTTCAATCTCCAGGTTAGACAGAAACTGAATCTATATTTAATCCTCTGATTTACCAGCGTTACAATAAATGTGTGATTGTAGGTTATATTTGTGGTATACCTTCAATTCCCAGCCAGAAGATGGAATTGCTGAGTCCCTGGGGAGGTTTTCAGGGTGCTCAGCTCTTCTAGTTTTCCAGTTCCTCTGGGATGTGACACAGCCAGGTCCAGACTCATCCTGCCCCTCTCTCCTGTGAGCCTCATCAGACCAAAGGATCTCTCATTAAGACTCCCAGTTTCAATCCCTCTGGGTGACTGTTGTCTCTCCCAGGAGAAGCTGAGGGAGCTGGTGCAGCCTGAAGCAGAAAAGGCTTGGGGGGCAGCCCATTATTGCGACTCACTCCCAGGGAGTCCTTTTCCATTTAGTGCCATACGGATCCACTCCCTCACTTCTTCCCCCCACCCTTCAGTGCATTCCCATTCTCACTGTGCTCCTTAGTCTCCAAGGCACCCCTGCCTTGGTCACCTCCCTGACCAGCACCCTCTCTCCTTGAACATGAGGAAGGTGGCTTTCTTCTCCACCACCTCCAAGTATTGCAAAGGAAGTCTCTCAAGGGGGTAAGGGAGACAGGGACCCATTCCCTGCTCCTACTGACAGCTTATGGCATCTGCAGGGGAGCTCTGGGTTTGTCCCAATCACACAAATAAGCTGCAAGGGGTGAAAACTCTGAGGACTTTCTTCAATTAATTCTGTGTTGCCTCTGCTGAGCACATGGATGATCACATTCAATTTTTCAAATGCTCTTTATCTGGCCTAATTCATGTAGATTGTCTCAAAGGTGACAAAAAGCACGCAGATCACCCTTCTGCTGCACTTCAAGGCCTGGCTGCACAACATGGTGGAAAGCCAGCATTCAAAAGAAAACATTTCCCTTTGCATATATGCAGGAACCCATTTCCCCCCAAAAACTTATTCTCAAAAATAGGAGAAGGGAGGGTAAAATTTTCCATGCAAACTCAGTCTGAGCTAGAATCCAGGGATAGGAAAGTTCCAGGCAATCTCTTTCAGTCCCGGCAAGATAGCAAAGTGACTCAAGGCAAAGACAGGATAAAAATCATGAAAATCACAGCTACTCGGGGGGAAATAACTGCAACCAGGGGGACTTTTAACAACATTTATCAAGAGTGAAACTGAGGCAGGAAAAGTTGAAAAGCATAACTAAAAATAACCAGGCATGCTTAAACACAAACAGCACAAGTCTTTGATTGCGGTACCATTTTTTTTAAATCCTAAAAATGCTGTTTGCGTCCCTAGAGAGGATCCAAGCTGGCTGTGGATTAGCCATGCCCTGGGTGCAGAAATACAGCAGTGGCTCAGTCAGGGTGAGCACAGCCCAAGAGTCCTGGCTCCAGCAGCGTGAACGGGGCACAGCCTCCGCGAGGGACAGACCCAGCGTGTGGTGGCTGGAAGCCCGAGCGAGGCAGCTCTGCCAAGCAGGCAGCGTGCAGAGCCAGCACGGGTGTGCCTGCACCCCTGAGCTGCTGCTGGTCAGGAGTACTCAAGTGCACAGCGTGGAGATGCTCGAGTGACCCTGTGCTGTGCCAGCCAGGTCTGATACAGCCACTCGTGAATCAGAGTGCAGAGACCGTGCCAAAGCTCCTCTCCTGCAAAGCCAATTAGGTGCCTCTCACTGTGATCCCTTCTATGCAGTATCTGTGAGAGCTTACCCTGACTCCTAAGCAAATGTGTGGAAGCTAGCACAGGTCTGCCACTGCATCCAGGCTGCAAAGCCCTTTTCTGACTCAGGCTCTAGAGGACACAGTGCAAATATTGAGCACAGCCCCAGTCGGGCTTATTATCAGTGGAATGACCTCCATCCTGTTAAAAACAAACTGTTTCCAGGGGAAGCTTCCAGATGTATTTATTTGCTTTTGCCTCACCACCCAGTATCTATAGCATCTGTGTGCTTCACAGTCCAGACAAGCCACTCTGCATGACCTCAGTGTAACAAGAGAAGCACTCTACCCTGAAAAGACACGGGGTAGCAATCCCCTGCCCTACAACCTCAGGAAATCACCAGGTTCATCCTCCTGCCCCAAGGCAGGATCTCCTGCAGTTCTGTCACCCTGCCAGCTGCTGGATGAACTAATTCTTAGAGGCCTTCTTCAATGGTGCAAACTCTGTGCCTTCCCCAGCCAGCCTCCTCCAAAAGCTGTCAACCTCTCCTGCATGTGGGAGACCTCCAAGGAGGGCACAGATCCTACAGAACCCAATGGTACCTATGGCACTCTGGCACCTGGGCTTAAGGTTGCAACTATTTGAGTTTCTGCAGGAGAGCATGAGCACACAAGCAAAATGAGCCCTGGGAGCTTTAATAAACTCTGTGCTAGCCTTACATGGAGAGCAGCCCATAAGATAAAGAACCTCTTCACAGAGTCTCTGAAGTCCTACACGTGGTCTGTTTGTATATCTGCACTGATGGTAGCACAGATACATCCACAGAGCACAACACACCCTTGTACACAATGACAAGGGGAAAACATCGCAGTTCTGCTTGGCTAGGCCCCAAATCAGAGCAGTTTTGCTCCTAGCCTTTATCCTCATTATATATCTTGGTTCATGGTTACAGTAATAGTAATACAACACCAACATAATGTTTTTCCCTAACAGCTTCCTGATACATCCAGAAACAATCCCTTGTCATTCATTCCCTTCCTAGAGCTGGGGAAAGCAAGACCCAGATGTGTGCACTCTCCACCACGCAAGTGTAGAACAGGTCACGGATCAGACACAGCCTCACATTCCTCTGCTATGTCGTGCAGGCAGCACCTCCTCCTGCCACCTGCTCTCCAAGACTGGTCAGGGAACAAAAGCCTGATAACAGGTACAAAATGCAGCCCCTGTGGCAAGAAAGAGCAAAAGTAATCTGAAAGATGAATGGAAAGCACAGCATTGTTGAGGTGGTGTGTTTCCCCACAGGAAAAAAAAAAAATCAGAATTTTCCTATCCAAGTCCTCAGTACAGCGAAAGAAGTCCAAAAAATTACACAAAACACTGCCCTGCTGCTGCTTTGCTGATGTCAACTACTGCAGAACAAAAAAGATGAGGTTTTTCAGGCACAACCAGCCTGCTGCTAGAAGACATCCCTCCAATCTCTCTGCATGCTGCAAAAAACACGAGTTGAGACGTGATAAAAGGCAGACCCTGCACGTTTCTACCCTGTATCTATCAGTGTGCTTGTGCAATGATAACCAAAATAGCTGTGAACTCCTCCAGTGACTCGAAGTACTGCTAGCCCTTCTACTCACCAACCCATCTGCAGGAGGAGGCAAGGACGTGTAGTTCTTAACCATATTCTTTGGTGCTTATTTACTTGTGTGTTTGCATAAATACTGACAGAATTTGAAATAAAAGCCTCTTCATGCACACATCCATATCCCCCCACCCCACAGAGAGGATGGCTTCAGCCCCTATCATTCCCCACACCTCCAATGGAATAAAATGTGTGTGGGCAGGGTGGGGGGATAATCATGAGCAGAAGCCGTGATCTGACTCTGTCAGCAGATGACTTCTATTTGCACTCGTTAGCACTGCCCTAGCGTGAGCTAACACCACCCCCTCGGGTAATTTAAATTTATGGAAAAAAAATAGAAAAGAAGGAGGGGAAAAAAAAGCCTGTATTTCTATATTTAGGAGGTTAGGATAATCGGGGTGGAAGAGCCCATCTGTTTGGCGTTCACTCCAGCTGCTATGGATGCGGAAATTTGTCTATTTTCTTTCCTTTTGCCTGTTTTGACTTGTCCTGGCTGACTGTGAGGGAGACACAGAGAGCGTGATGTATGGCCACAGCCATTTAGGTCTGCAACTGTGCACCATCCCATTGGAATCACAGCAGAACTACTTGGCAGAACCAGGGTCTTTCCCATGGGAGTATAAAATACCTAATAATACTATTGTTGTTATTATTATTGTTGTTGTTATTATATTTGAATTGATACTATTAATAAGTCTATGTTTATAACACTGAAGACAGAACAACACAGAAAGGCACAAAACAAGATAAGACACATCTTAGACCTCTGTAAAAGTCAGCTTTAAGAAGGCAGCCTCCCATCTGCCACATGGGGTTTTTTGGAAGATCATCCCCACTAAAACTGAATTTCTGTGGGATGCAAACTCGCCATCATTGGCACTAGCCACTGGATGGAGACATAGCCATGCTTCTCAAACCAACCTCTTCTGCCATTTTTGTTCCAAGGCTCTATGAAAGTGAGCTAAATTCAGAAGTGGCCTTTGATCTCCCACCTTCCTGAGCTGACCAGGTTCTGGTCCCAAAACAAGGAGGATGCAATCACTTCAAGGAATCTTTTGATGCTGTTCCTGTCACAGACACGAGTGCTACAGCCCTTGTGGGGTATAGCATCACTGCCCCTGTAAACCTAATGCAGTGCTACTTCTTTTGCTGCTAAAGGCAACTCTGCAGAGCGTTAGGACACATGGCAGACTGTTGGGACCCTTTGCTGTTTACCTTGTTTGGTACAGGTGATTTCTTTTTGATTTCAATGTTCATCACTGAGGCCATAAAAGGTGCCAAGGACGAGCAATAAGCCTGGATATATTTCACGTGAGTAGTCTTCTGAAAGACTTAGAAAGAGGGGAGAAGACTGTCAGTGCAATATTCAGAATTCCACTGCCAGCTTTTCCTACAGCATCCTCTCCAGCCCTGGGGCTGGAATCACAGTACAGTACATGGAGGAGGACAGGAGGGTGAGTGGCATGGATCAATAAATAGGAATATAGATCAGGGAATGGATTGTCCAAGCAACCACAGCCCTCCCTGCAGCACACACTCCTAGTCCAGATCCAGCCCTCCTTTCTCCTGCCTGACAAACATTCCCTCACCTTCCCAACCGCACAAAGCTGAAACTCCCCCATTGATTCCCGTGTGTACAAGATTGGGATCTAGACCATGACTAAAGGGCAATAAATGTGTACAGAGGTCCAGAAACCCTCTCTTTGGAAGCAGCCCTCCTCTCACAGGTGTAAGATCCTCGCATACGAGCACCGATGGACATCGATGGCCACATTTGGCAGGCTTGTCTTCATGACATGTCTGGTCTGGGGGTTTGGTGCACAGCAAATCTTGGTGCATTTCTGATCACTGATATGAGGAACAACACTTTACTCCTTTGACTCTCTGCTCCAAGGAGGTAATTTTAGCTCTTGCAAGTCAGCAGGGACAATTGCTCTTCCTCACCCAAAACTGACTGCCTATTTCTGCAGTTGCATCCCACACATCATCCACCCAGAGATGGCTCTTTCTCTTCCTAGCTTCCCAGACTGCCCTCTCCTGAACTCTCTGTGGTCTTCTGTTAGCTACTTCAACTCAATAAGTCCACAGGCCCTGTGGCCCAGAAGTATGTTTCCTTGGGGCACAAGGAAACACTCACCCCTCCTCTGAGAGAAGAGCAAAGGCCCTAAACATGTTAATTTTCTTTTCATGAGGTTGATGACATTAGATGGACAGGTACAGGTGAGGTAATCACTGCCATGCTCCCCCTCTGCTGCACATAAGAGACCCCACACGGGTCAGCCCCAAGGCACAAACGGGAAGAATATGAGGTCTCACTGGTTCACAGACCCAAAAAACCAACTATTTAACTGTGCCTTCAGGTAGGCCAATGAAGTGTCACCTGTCTTACAGAGCTGAAGGGCATCTCACACAGCTTCAGAAGCTGCTTTCCACAGCGTGCACAAAAGTTGTGCACACAAAAAAGTAGACCTTCAGCAGCTGACATTATTGCAGCTGTTTTTCAAGATGCTAAAGTAACTCACGCCTCTTCCTTGCAGACACAGAGAGAGTTCTTCTTCATGTGATGCATTATTTGCTTTACTTTTGTCAAGCATTATGTAATATTTCCAAATTAACTTTTTCTTAGGGGGATGATAAGCCAATAAAAGTACATGGAAAATATTCTGAAATCTGAGCAATCCTAAAAGATAAAGATATAAATAAAAATTGAAACTAATAGCTGAGGGTTTGTTTTTTTGTTTGGTTGTTTTTCAGTTTGTTTGGTTTTCAGTTCTTCATGCTATTTCCTCCAATATTTAAGGGGGGGCAAAGCACAGAGTGATGTGGATGAAAAACTTCAGATAGACTGCTTTGTATTTGATGAAATCAGAAATACTGCAACTTAATTCAACATTTATATCATCACTGCCCCACAGTACCCATCTGAAAGACACAATGCCCTGTAATTGCAGATGAGGAAACAAAATTCTCTTGCATGTTCACTTTCATGAAAGATGAATTTGCTTTGTTCTCTATTTTGGTCCCTAATTCAGAAAACCACTTAAACATATGCTGAAGTTCGTAATTTGCCACTCTACCACTTATGCATCTACTCAGGAATATGCCTGAAGTCAGGCATATGCACAGCACACGGCTGACTGTGGACCTTGGAGCGTTCTGTTCATTTCTGAAGCTATTCTAATTTACTGACGTAAATGTACAAGGAAGTAACACATTTTGAGCAATTTTAGCACTCACTGGCAAAAGTAAGTTTTGAACTTGCCTATCCCCACAAACAGTCTGAAAAATTATTAAAAATTACTAGCTAATCCTTGGTACCTTTCAGAAACTGCTTAATCCTAGCAATTACTTTGGGCTGTCAGGATAGTGAAATACTATGGCATGAAATTTTGCTCTGTATCAATGCTGAGCAACCAAATGTGCAGATGAAACACTGCCTGCCCTCCTAGGAAACAGCTAAAAAAACCCCAAACAAACCTTCTTATGAGCATGTGGCATGTCAAATATTATTTGTAGAAGCTATTCAGTAAGTAATTTCAAATAAGTAAAATGCAAAGAAACCGCAGGATGTTCACAAACAATTTTCAAATAGAAATGGAAGAGGAATTCATTAAATAAATTATTTGCTATAAATTATTCACCTACCTCTAATCTTACTACCACTCAGACTATAAAATTCATGCCATAAAAGATACAGGATTTGTGCCATAAATGATACAGGATACATAACAAGGCATCATTAACTTATGCATTTCCCAGTGCTGCTTTATTTTCACTGTACAATTATATGTGCATTATTATATATTATATATACACATGCATTAAGACAGCCTTTTGGCTTTAATGGACTTCAAGTGTAATATGCTTCTGTTTTTAAAGCTAGGCTAAGGAGACCTGGTCTGATTTTAGCCTGTGAGTTGATTTTGAGCTCCAAGGCTGAATAACTCTTCAAATCTCAGAGAACAATCCAAGCTGTACTCTGAGCAAAACCAAAATGAATGGAAGCCTTACACAGTTGGCCAGTTTAATGAGATTTCCACAACTTGGGCCCATTTCACATAAACTCACAACGGGAGGTGGACATTCCTTTGTGTCCATCAAGCCACAGAGTGAACATTTTCATAAAGGTGAAAGGGGTGAGGAGAAGCTGGAAGCAGATCTCTGGCAGGAGACAACAGTGGCCTTCTGGGACCCACTGGCTCTGCACTGGATCACAGGGTCAGCAGCATCCCCACCTGAACCACTTTTCCCCTCCTGCAGCTGCAAGACAAGCTCCCAGCTGTGCTCTGGCTATATGGCCAGAGGAACAAATTCCAAAAAAACCCTAAAATACCCTATGAAATTAACTTTAGCCATGAAAACAAAATCCCAGAAAGGGTTCTCACTCATAACCAAGGATGAAGGCAGCTTTTTCTTCTTATTTGTGTGCTGACTTGTTCTAAGTGACAGCTCTATTCCACTACTTGTTTGGTCTCCAGCAGTTGTTTTATTATTTTGTATCATAATTGTTTACTTTTAATTAAAAGTACGATGATTGGCAGTGAATTTCTCCATTTGTGGAAAACTGATGCAAGTTGCCATTCTTTGGTTATGGAGAAAGAGAATAAAAAAGGATTCTTGCAGTTGTCAGAAGAATCTCTCAATTATCTCCAAAGCAAATTCTATTGCAGTGAGTTGCAATTAAATGCTACTGTTCACTATCCACAAACATTTTTACTCCCTGGAAAGGAAAGAAGAGTTGGTTTGGCAGGGTTTCATCATCCTGGACTGACTCATAGCAAGCTCAGTCCTTGGCCCAGTGGGTGTCAGGTGCCTTTGTCCAGCCCAGCCTAGCACAGAGACCCTACACACGGTGTTATTACACACTGGTATTTCCACAGCACTTACAAGTGCTTGAAAAGACCCCCAGAGGAGGCAAGAGCATTGGGCCCACCCACATCAGAGACCTCTTGAAGGCTCTGGTCCCAGGTCCTGACACACAGACCTCAAAGCTAAACGAGCTTTATCACAGCAGTTTCTACATCAAACACAGGGAGGATAGCTGTAGCTCTGCTGACAGGACTGCTTCCACTCTTGCTTATTGTCAACATAAATTCACATCAGCTAGGCTGTTTAAAAAGAACCTGAGGGAATTCTGTGCTTAATTCCCATAGGTATCTTATAAAATCCCAACTGTAACACATAATGCTCTATTTTTTTCTCTATTTTCAGGGTGAAGTCACACCATGGGTAGTGAGTGGATAAGGAAGAAGGGCTGCATTAGACCAGATGAAGACCAAGGCTCCCTTAAGCAATGAAGAAAATACTTCACAATGCCTGAGACCAGACTCACTCTTCTCTATAGGAGCACCCTGGCTAGCACATCTCCGCCATACAGGACAAAACTCACACAGAAAGACACCTTGAAGGCAGGCCAGTCATGGAGCAGACCATCCTGGGCCTCCCAAACCAGCCCTGATCGGATCCTGATCAGCCCTGGCTGATCTGGCAGCAGAGTCCAGCGGGGAAAGATTTCCTCCAAAGCATCCTCAAGGCACAGATTGTTCAAGATTGTCACCAGTGTCACAGTGCACCCACATGTGAACAGGCAGCCAGCTGGAGGTGAGGAGGACAGATAACTTACACACACCATCCCCTCACCAGTGACCCCAGGCCCACCTCTTTGGGGGTCCTGTGCACAATATTCATCATGAAGGTGGCGAAGAAGAACCACATTTGATTCAGCCACTGCAGATTTTCTCTAAAGACTCAGAATCGATAACCACCCATGAGCCACTGCTGTGAAAACTCAGGATGAAAAGTATTCAGCAGGCCACTGATTAAATCAGTGGACAGGCAGCATTGTCCAGTGGAGAAGGCATGGGCTGGCAGTCAGGAGATGCAGGATCCAACCCCAGATTGGCCATGGGCATCCTGCATGACCGTGGCAAAGGCACTTCCCATCTCTGGGCCTCAGTTTTCCCCATCAGCTGCATGGTGATCTAGATAACAGGGCTGTTACCTGAGTCAGTGAAGAGAAAGATTATACAAGGATTAGCATTAAAAAAGTGGGTGGGCAGAGCGCAGCATAGATATGAAGGGTTCTGAAAAATACATGGGCCTCTGTCTTCATGCTCTTCATCTCTTTCCACAAAGTGGTTACTAAAAGCAAAAATAGTATGCTCTCCCTACAAAGGCAGCACACAGCAGACACATATATTTAGATCACTGTGAAACAAATGCCGACTTTTGTCCAAGGTAGGAAAAATGTACCCTGTGCTACAGAGAGGGAGAAAGACAAAGACAACCGAAGTCACCCTGAAGCAAGGAAAAGGAAAGAATACAGACCTCTGGGACAGATTCAGCTATGGTATAAACACTGATGTTAGCCATATTCAAGAAGGACAGGAATAAATGACAAAGCTCTCACAAGCCTGACCTGGAGGTCCATCAGGTGCTAGATGTATACAGGACAAGCACTCATCTTCCTGCATGTCAAACGAGTAATTTCAAACCCCTAAATAAACGGTAGGACACTGCAGCAGAAACAACCCTCAGGAAGGACAGGACAGAACACCTTTTCAATCATTTTATTTTGCAGCTTTTTCAGCTTGAAGAGATATCCCCCCTCACCCAACCAAGGATGTCACATGGTGCTTTTCCTCTCCCAGGAGACATCAATCTGTCACTAGGGCCACTCTCTCGACACTGTCCCCCAACATGTGTTTTCTACCCCTTCTGCTTGCTCAGAGCACAGAAATGACAGCACAGAAACCCAGTGGGCAGCAGGTGGGAATGGAGCCCACATCCCCTAATCCCAGCGCTCACAGCCAAAAAAAAAAAAAAAAAAAAAAAAAAAAAAGAAAAAAGGAAAAAGCAAAAAATAAAGTGCTCCCCCGAACCCTGGCTTGTCCCTTACATGCATAGCATCACTGCTGCTGAATTGCAGCTTCCGAGAAAGGAAAGAAAGAGGCCCAAAAGGCAGCTAGGCAACCCACCGTCCATTGGCTTCCCTCCACACGAGGCGATCGGACTCCTTCTGCTGCAGTGACTTGGCAAGCACACCTCGCTCTGACTCAGCACCTCGCCGGCACCTCCTGTCAATTATTCCCACAAACTGCTGACGCCGGAAGGGCCATTTGCAATTAGGATGCAACACAAGCCGGTGGCGGTGGGATGCCTCAGCTCCCCCTCTTCACCTGCAGCGGTCCCCTCGCTGTGAGCCCTCTGGCTCAGGGCTGGAGCTCCCAGCGAGGGTGAGGCTGTGGGGGACAGGGCACGCAGTGCAGGAGGGCTGGAGGATGGGGACCGAGGGGTGGGGGCAGCCTGCCTGTGCTGTACCTATTCTGTGCATAAACAGACAACTGCTGTCAATGTGGCAGCTGAAATGCAGTCTTAAAAAAAAAAAAAAAAAAAAAAAAAAAAAAAAAAAAAAAAAAAAAAAAAAAAGCCACTGTGAATAAGGGCGAGAGCAGCGAGAACAGATGAAACTATGCAAAAGAGGTACTGTAGAGCTAGCACAAAGCATTCCCCAAAGAACAAGCAAAGCACAGCCTTGCTGCAACCCCGTGCAGCTGAGAAACACAAGGCTGCTCTCCATGTCCGAGGCATTTCCAGTGCAGGAGAGAGAGGCGCTGATTGCGGATGAGTCCCGTAATAAGGGCCCAGGGCGCACCAGCTGTTCCAGGGGCAATAGGAAGGGCTGCCCTTGACAAGCCAAGGACATGACGATTCTGCAGACAGACTGAGGCCATTCTGTCCCTCTGCCAAGTAGCCAAGGTCCTCCCAGCCTCTCCGAGTCACTAGCTCACATAGCCAGAAAGCCAAGCAGGCCTGCACATGAGCAGCTCCACTAACCAGTGGTTTGTCCAGACAAAAAACTCCATCAAAGAGCGAAGATCAGCCACACAGTTAGTTATGGAAGCAGCCCAGAAATCACATGAGCTCAGCAGTGCCCTGCAGAAGCCCTCCATCCCCTTCTGGTTCACTAAAGCAACCCATCTTTCACCCATCTCTGTCTCCTTCCCCAGGGTTTGTGGGGAGCTCCAGGCCCCCTTCACTGGCACAGCCAGTGAGAGGCACCAGAGTGAGTGATGTCTTCCTTGCAGGAGCTCCCAGGGACCTTTTAACCAAGAAGCAGGGCTGTATTTACTGAGATATCACCTCTAAGCCTAACGTTGCAGAGTGCAGCTGATAGACCACATGGGAGCACAGATCAGAGTGGGTGGTGTGGAGCTGGAACAAAAAACTCCAAGAAGCACTTCAGGTTTGATGCAGTGAACCAGCCCCTACAAGATGATACAACAACCTCTTCATGCAGCCATACCAACCAACACAGTGTCCAACATGCCTTGCAGTCTGTGTGCCCACAGCTGCAGAATTCATCACAGACTCATGCCCTGCCTGGAAATCCAGTGTGGGTAAACAGGCAGAGATATCAAACTGCAAGATGGGTGATACACAAATCTCATCTAGATAGTCAAGGTTGAAGAGGGAGAAAAGTCAACTAAAAAACAAATCTCACTTTATTTCCCAATGGCCTCCTGATCAGGTAAGGAATATCTACTGCACAGTGTGGAGTGAGAGCAAAGGAACAAAGTCAAAGAAAACAGAAAAAAAACAGTGACTTCAGCAACGTGTGCAGGAATTAGCGAAGAGTCACAGCAGGTTACAATTCTGCAGCGTCTAAAGAGCATAGGTAGGACTCGGAACAACCTGTCCCAGCACCCTTAGAAGCGAAAACACTGCAATTGATACAAAGATACAAAGCAACAGTGACTGCTACATTGTCAAATTTAACATCCCTGTGAGAAAAACAGTAGCAGAACTTTGCATTGTGCCTCTTACATTGGGGAAAAAAAAAAAAAAAAAAAAATTAAAAGCAGAAATAATTCAAAACAGCCTAACTCCAAAAGCAAGGAAACTAAAGTTGTTACACTGTATGATGGTGTGTTGGAGCAATCTCAGCATCATCACCGAAAAGGTACTCGGTGCCCTAGACAAAAAACTGCTGAGAAGCAAGAGAGTACATTGTATGGCCAAACAAAAGGAACAAGAAGTGATTCAGTCTAAACAATTGCTTCATAAAATGGTAGCTACGACTGAGAGCAAAACTGAAGGTCACCCTCAAAAGCCAAAACCCAAACATTTCAGTACATTTAAGGGACAAGTCCAGAAGTGCAGAACAGATGAAGAAAGAAATTTCCAAAGTGGCTGTAGCTGCTAGCAAAGACAAGCAAGTCCTTGGTGGGTCAGGTGGTTTTTGAAGTCAGCATGCTTTCCATAAGAGAGGCTACAGGCTAACCTGGAAGTGGCAGCAGGGCTTGGTTAAACCAGTCAAACACCCTAAGCCCCTAAAAGTGCACAACAGGAGAAAAAACCAGCTTGATCTCTGCTCAGGGGAACTCGTGGCCCTGCAATCCTCTCTAATTTTGGAAGGAAAAGGACAGGACTAAGTAATTAATTTTCTGTCACTTCAAAGTGCACCTGCTAAACTGTTCTGGGCAGGATGCCAGTTCAGTGCCAAACCTGTCCCCCGCTTGCCTGGCATGGGAACTCTCCCCCTTGCCTTGCCCCCAGTGGGGCTCAGGCCAGCTGAGGTCAGGCTGAGTCCGGAGCTGCTGCCCCACTCTTCAGTGCCCAGGCTCAGAGGCACGGGAGCCTCTCTCCCCCTGTCCTCAGTCTGGCCCTGATTACAAGGGATTACCCCCAGGTTTCTAACCAGTTCTGGGGTGGTTTAATCTATTCCTTAATATCTGGAAGAGAGACAGGAAGCTGGCAAAGTGATTTGGGCTGGCTGAGACAAAAGAAGATTGAGAGAGACTTCCAAGGGATCTGACAAAGCTCAGCAAGTGGGCAGCATAATGCAGGATGAAACTCAACGGACAGTAATAAGAACTTGAGAGAATAATCTGAACTACTCCTATACCATGGGGCTCTAATTCAAATGTAATCGCTTGAGAAAAATATCTTGGTATCGCTGTGAACGGCTCAATGAAAACATCTGTTCGACATACAACGGTGGTCAAAGAAGGAAGCAAGCTGTCAGGGTGTCTAAAGGCAGAGGCTGAAAAGAAGGATGCTGGAAGTATTCTAATGCCACCACAAACACTGAGAGTGCACTCTCAGCTGGAATTGCTGTGGTAACTTCTGCACAGCACATTCGAAAACGCAGAAGGCAGAGAAAGTTTTGTCATTCACCAGTCAAAAACACTTACCGGCCAAGCACTGTTAATATTGGGACAATGTAACTCAGAGATGAGTTAAATAGAAAGAAATTATCAAATACGAATGAAGAGGTTAAACAGGTACTTTGTGGGTTTTGGTTTCTTGTGGGCTTTTTGTATTTGTTTGTTTGTTTATTCAAGAGAAAGAAAGAAAGGTTGTTCAGCATAATTGAAGAGCAGGAAACATGACCAGAGATAAGGAAAATATTGTCATTTTCCTTTTCTGTTTTTGCTTTTTCTGTTCCTTCTAAACACAGCCAATAATTAACTCCAGGAATGATTAGCCCACGTTACAGTTATGTCAAGAGCTCAGCAGAAATCACAGAGGCCCATGCATTTATAAGGATACTGGGAACATCCGCAGATACATCAGGTAGAACAAAAAAAATCAAAAAATAGAACGAAAAAAGGCATAACATCACTATAGCCTCATGCTTACAGGCTTTAGCCAACTTCTAATTAGTGAGGATTAGGAAGTAATCCCCCAGTGGGCCTGCAGAGAGGGTGTGCCAACCCACTTGCTCCCCGCAGAGGCTGCCAAATTGCCGGGCAGAGGGAGAGCTGAGCCTGCAGCCCACCCGCAGCTCCTCTGCTGGGGAGGCCGAGGGGTTGGTGCCCAGGGCCATTGCACACCCACCCTGCTGCACACCAGCTGGGGACACTGCCCAGGGGCTCAGCTAGCCCAGCTCAACCTGGCCCTGGCAAGGGGGATGTTTTATGTCTGCTGTTTTGCAAGTGGGGGGCTCACCTGAGGAAGGGGAGGAGATGGATGCTTTATTCACTCTGCATTGGCAGAAGGAATACATATCACTATATTCATTTTATGGCAAGGAAGTGGAGTGTGGACATACCCTAAAATTAAGAGAAAAATGGGTTGTGTAGGCAGAACACAGAATACGAAATACAGAATACAGGATGCAGAATACAGAATCACAGAATGACTAGGTTGGAAGAGACCTCCAAGATCACCCATTGTAACCCATGCCCTAACACCTCAACTAGACCATGGCACTGAGTGCCACATCGTCTCTTTTTAAACACATCCAGAGATGGTGGCTCCACCACCTCCCCAGGCAGACCATTCCAGTGCTTTAATATTCTTTTCATGAAAAACTTTTTCCTAATATCCAACCTATATTTTCCTTGGCACAGTTTGAGACTGTGTCCTCTCATTCTGTCTGTTGCTGCCTGGTGAAAGAGACCAACCCCAGATGACTACAGGCACCTTTCAGGAAGATGTAGAGAGTGATAAGGTCACCTTTGAGTCTCCTTTTCTCCAGCTTAAACAACTCCAGCTCCCTCATAAGGCTTGTGTTCCAAGCCCTTCAGTTGAAGTCTGGAGCAACACATACACCAGCCTCCTCCTAGGGCCACCAGTAGGACGGACAGGACACCAGACTCCTCTTTGCTAGATGTTTGGCACCAATTTCCCACTGAGGAGGTTTTGGCACCACCCATTGGAGCATCCAGATTTGGCCATGGCAACAGAGAGCAGCAGGCTGACCTGTCCCAGGACTGCTCAGACGGGCTGCTGCAGAAATGCACCACAGATTGTAAACAGGGTGTCATTGCCTCCCCACAAACAACACTCCTGGTTTCAGCATTCCTGGTAAAATCAAAGCCCAGAGGTAACAAAGTGGAGTTCAGACACTGGTTTTCTCTTGCTAATGCTTGTGAAGCAGAAGCTCATGTTCTCATAGCTAGGTTGGCCACTGAGAGTATGAGGAAATAAATGCACAAGTTTTTGTCCCTAATAAGCAATCTGATCGGCCTAATACCAAAATTACACTTGAAATTAGCTTCATGCAGAGATGCAAATGTACAAATACTGCTATGCTGCCAAGAGGAGAGCTGTGGCTCTGCACATGCACAAATAACAAGGGACTGAGCTCAACCTGCTAGTCCTGTTCTGATTTCTCCAGTGACTGTTCCAGAAGGGAAAACAAATATTAACAAATATTTGCTGTATTTCTTAAATAGAAACTTGGCTCTTTCAGTACAATGCTCTACAGCACAATAAATAATGAAAGGACAAGAGCAGTGTGCCACATACAAGTGTACATGGTGTTTGCATACATGTGTCAAGATGGCAAAAATAATGGGCAGAGACTGTGCACAGGTACCACCAACTGCTGCAAGTTGGTTTTTATCACTGCCCTTTTTAAAATGCCCTGTAGAAATAAAATGCACCAACCTCTAAAGTTTTACTGAAGTTACTTCCACTAAACCAAAACTCAAAGATAGGATGTTTTGTAAAATCATAACTGTGTTTCAAAAAAAAGAAAAAACAGTGAGAAAAAAAGTCAAAAATACAGAAACATCCAACTTTAGCATCTTTGGGATAAAAATTTTTGACTTTTCACATCAAAATATCTTTTTGCTTAGGGTACTTCCTTGTATTATAACAATACAACTCCACAAAGAGACAAACTATCAGTGTCCTAAGATGGAATTTCTCTCAAAAATTTCCTTTCAAAACCATCAAAGATTTCTACTTCCATTTAGAATGAAGCCAAATTCCTCAGTCTGGATGAAATAGTGCAGCCAGTTCAAGCAGTGGAAAAAAAAAAAAGGCAGAAGCCAGGACACAAGTGACCTCCAAAACCAAAGAGATGAAAACTTACAGGAAAAAAAAAAAAAAAAAAAAAAAAAAAAAAAAAAAAAAAAAAAAAAAAAAGCACCAAAAGAAAACCTTAAAAGTTCACTGTGCACAGTTTAAAATGTTGTGCTTTCTCCCTGGTGCACAGGACATGAAACAGTTTTGAGAATAAAATAGGGAGGCATATGACCAGAAGCCCTTTAATTGTGACTTCTCTAAAGGAGAGCCTGGGCAAATGTCTTACCTGACAGCAAGAAAATCATTTCATCTCTGCACGCATCAGTTTTCCATGCTATAAATCAAACTGACTGCCCTCACAAAGTAAGTTTGGAGACTCTCAATTAGGCAATGTTCATAAATAACTGTGCAAACACAAGGTAGTAATAACCAGAAAACTGTCTTTGCTACATTACTCTCTGTTAAACAACCAGGAGCTAAATTTTTCTCTGAACACTCACAAAAGGGAAGGCAGCATTAATGCTCCACAAGGAGGAAACTACAAAGAACAGATTTTCGGTGCATGCACTTCTCCTTGAAATAAACTGTGTTAAAAGCACTTTACTTAAAAAGCACGATGGTAGTAGCATCCTGCTAAATATAGATGACTCACCACAATTTAGTAGTGAACATCCCTAAAGAGGACCATTACATTATTGCTTAACCTGCTGCATAAATTTAAGCATCCTCCTGTGGTTACAGTTTGTTCCAAGACACTCAAGACTACTACCAGCATCCACTGACCTTCAGTGGGTCACGAGGTCCCTCTGAGTCTTGCTTTCTCCATCTGTACTATTGGTACAAGAATAAAAACACTACTCCCCCATGTAGGCAGGAAAAATAATTCCTAAGTTTCCTAAGTTAAAGAGTTGTTTATACCATACTTTGTATATCCATATTACTACTGAGTGACTAAATATAGCTGCTCCTGAGGCACTCTGAGATCCCTTGAGAACAGTGTCTTATAAAAAGAAAATTGCAGTTTAGGCAATACTGAAGAAACAGAGAGAAAGAATTGGTTTCCAAAACAAGGGAACGATGCCCACTTCAGAAAGACGTAGTTAATGCATCTGTGCCTACTGCTGGGGACCAAGGTCAGGTCGCGAGCAGAATGATTTATCTACACATCACAAAACCACACAGCTTGACACAAATGGCAATCTGTTCCAAAAAAACCTGCAAAAGCATGGAAGGGCAAGGCACTGGCACAGTACTCCCTTTCTAGGGCTGAGGACCTGGTGCAGGGCTGGGAAGCAGGGGTGTGCAGGACAAGGGTGCTGCAAGGCCAAAAGGGTTTCAACTGTGAGAACCTCAGACCAACAGGAGGGCAACTCCAAAAAGTCATATGAGGAGTTGTAGACCTGCTGTTGCATTAATCCACTACAGCCAGGCACCCTCACTCCCTGGTCTTGCAAGATCCTTCTGCAGTGGAGTGTAACACACTGAAATCTCACCTGTTGCAATTCTGTGTCACAGGATCCAAACACCATGCAGTTAAAAACACGTCAGTTCTGCACTCTGACTGTACCCGATGTGTGATTTCTACCACATTTGACAATTTGCAGGATGCTATTTCTGGAGACATAGGAGGATTGATTAGCAATCCCAGGTTTGGTTTCAAAGCTGTAGAGAATTCCCTCCTATCTTTCCCTAAATTTCTCCTCGGAAAACACTATTTCCACAAAAAATGATTATGCTTATAACACTTTTGAGGGAAAAAATAGATGCTGTCCTTGGCCTAAGACCATTAAACATGGATATAACTGGCACCAACTACAAAGAATCATTGTTATCCTACAAATTGTAAAACAACAAAAGAAAATGGCACTATAATGATTGACTTAAATATCACCATGAAGTCTAATTTTATTTTATTGTAGGTATAAAGTGTGAGAATGATGAAATGATCTCCAAGGGTATTTCCCCTGCCCCCAACAACTTTCTTTTTTTTTTTTTTTTTTTTTTTGGAATTAAGTATTTTGCCTGATTATACACTCTTACAGTTTCAGATCCTTTTACTTTTAATGTTACTTTTAATTTAGGTATCACTTTGCATATGACCCCTCATTTTTTCTTCAACCTTCTAAACCAGTCTAAAATCTCAAAAAGAAAAAAAAAATTAAGAAGTCACTCTACCTAACCATAATTGGCAGCCCAGAGCAGAAACACACTTACTAATCTTCTGCAAATGTTGTTTAGAAAAAACTCTCCCAATTTAATTTCATCTTTCCAGGGTATATGTCTGTTCCTTATCCCTTACAGTGTTTTCTTTTCAAACTCAAGAACCACTGAAAATATGGTCATGCTGTGTACCACAGAAATAACTGTGTACCACAGCTATTTTCATCTACCACCATCTTCTAAAGACTTTTCCTAAGACAAAAAGAAAAACACCAAGCTTGAGACACAGGTGTTTCATTCAGGCAATCATGAAGTCTTAAAGGAAAATGTAAGAAAAAACATTATATTATTGCAGATAAATATTTCATGGAAGAGCGTGTTTCCACACCTAGTTGTCTCCAGTGTCATTGTCCCCATGTGCCCTCAAACAAAAGAAGAAATATTGAGTCAATCTTTCTGTTTAAAAGGATAATTAAATACCCTTTTAATTTTAACCTTATATCTGACTATTATTGTATGTTTTTGCAGTGATGTCACATCAACAGAAGCACTTCACCACTTATATGCCTCTAACTGGAGCAAGTCCAGTAACTCTACAGATATTTACACCTTTGCAATGTCTGCAGACAAAAAAAAAATGTAGCATTGAAAACCTGAAAATAATTGAACTTGCCTTCCAAACTGGGAAAAGAATAAAAAGCAAATTGATAGTGCGAAGTATGAAAGCTGAGATTATTTCTTTCAACATATTGCCAGTAAACTTTATATTTTTTCCATAATTCAACTCTGTGAAGTCAGCAGGTGAAATTCCCAGTTAATGCTTGAGACTCAAACTCCCAAACATTTTCTAAGGACAGGAACACAGAGTGCGTTTGAGGCTGAGGCATTTGTGAAAAATTCATTTATCCATCACAAGACTTGTTTCTAAACAGGTCCTGGGTAGAGGGGAAAGCCTGCTGTGCCTCGCAGGGCAGTGACAGCTAGGCACAGCTACCCAAACAGCAGGCTCCACTCAGATCCCAACGGTGAGGAGGTTTCATCTAGACCTTGCTGAGACATCTCTGGTCTCCTCATGGGAGATCCCATCATTTCTTACTGTCCTCCCGCTGTCCCAGGGACTTCTTGCAGCAGGTTTCCCCGTTTCCCAGCAGTGAAGGTGGCCCAGCTGTCTCAAAGCTGTGGACTGCTCACTGCTGAGCAGAGCTCTGCAAAACTGCTTAGCGAGCATCTGCATTAAAGGGCAGACCTTAAGACAATTGCCATTTGGACCTCTGTAAAACATAACCGAGCAGGCTGCTCTGAAGTTTAGCACCACTGGAAACCAGGAGGCATTGCCACCTGATCAACAGATGAGTCTGAACATCTTGCACTTGGTAGTTTCTTCTGCTGCCCTTAATGCAGCACCTCTCGGTGCTCGCCGGCACTGCACTAAGCGATGTGAGTAGCATCTGTCATACACGATTTGTTTCCTCTCCGCACAGAGACCAGGGAACACACCTTATTTCGGAAGGGCTATAGGGGGCGGGAGGTGGCGGAGTCTCCACGTCCCCGGGGGCAGGCACGTATCTTAGAGCTGAAACGGTGCGCCGTGTTCTTGGAAGGAGGAGGCAGAGGAGAGGATGGGGGGGACACGGGGGGCTCCGAGCAGCCTGGCACCATCTCTGTGAAAAGTTCCCTGCTGCCTCAGGGCCTGAGGGATAAACCAGAGTTTTCCACGCAGGTGAGCTTACCGAGGGGCTAGGCCCAGACAACTGAGCCTAACGTGAAGCCCAGTTTAAAGCAAGTTTTACCGTGAAGCCCCGTAAAAAAAAATAAATAAAATATGTGTATACAAGAATAGTAGGAAGGATGGTGCAGCGGAGGCAGCAGAAGGAGCCGAGCAGAGCAGCGCTCCTTCCCCACGCCTGCCTGCAAAAGCACTCGCTCGCCGCCGCATTCCCGAGCATCACCGGCGGGACCGCAACCAAAACTTCCCCACGCGCGGGGCACCGCCGTGGCACCGGCGGCGGCGACCCCGCGGCCCCGGGGCGATGCCCCGAGCGCGGGAGCCGCGCCCCGCTCCGCCCGAGCAGCACTCACCTCTCAGGGCCAGGAGCGCGGCCAGGGCTGCCGGCACCCACCTCCCGCCGTCGCCGGGGCGCCGCCGCGTCATGCCGGGCCGGGCGAGGGGCGCGGAGCGGGCCGCCGAGCCCTGCCTTTCCCCGCCGCCGCAGGTGCCGCCGCCGGTGGTGCCGCCGCCGTCCCGGGACCGCCCGCTCGCGGCGAGGCTCCGCCGTGCCCCAAGCCCCGGTCGCCCGGGGAGGGCGGCAGGCGCGGCGGCCGGACCGAGAGCGCAGCCTGGCGGCCCCGAGCCGCCCCCGCAACCCGCCGGGCTGCGGCTGTCACCCCCCGCGCGGCACCGTCCCGGCGCGCAGCGGCACGTCCCACCACCCTCCTCCTCTCTCCGCGCAAATTGGGGGTTCCCCCCTCCTCGCCTTCCCCGCCAACCCGGCGCCGCTGCATCCGTAGGGATGCTACGCTGGCCAGGGTAAGGAGGTGCGGTCCAGCGCAGGGCTGGAGATTGCACCCCCACCGCTCCTCCGGATCATCGCGGCAGCGCGGGGGCTTCTTCTTTCCGGAGCCTGCCTACAGCTGCATTGAAGACGACGGCGGCAGCACACGGCAAAATATTTGGGATGGTCTGCATGGGATCGGTCACCGCTGCAGAGCACAGTACAAACACCGCAAAGGTACGAACCGCCCTAACTCCGCCATTCAGGAGCCTGGGAAACACGAGGATTCCGCACTCCTATAAAACCGACCAAGGTATCACTAAAGGATGTGAGGCAGTTCTTGGAGTCGGGGAACTGCAATACCGTGTAACACAGGAATCGCCAACAAGTTGTGTCACAAGCTCAAGTCAGTGCAATTCTTAAGGCTGCACAGAAAAATTAATCAGTTGAAAATCAGCACACATCAAGTGTAGAGGGTAGGAAAGGAGGAAATGTAGAGGGCAGGAAAGCAGGAAAGGGGCCCTTTTTGAATTTGAGGTGATTATCCAGGGAAAGGATCAAAGCAGAAACCTTTCACAGACTGACTCCTCACGCACAGCCAGCTCCCTGTCCAAGTCTGACCACAGTAGTTTTGCTTTGTGAAAATAAGCAGTTTGACATGGAAAACTCTTGAACAATTCTGTCAAATGTCCAATTGCTTCATTCCCCCACCCAAAGTTTCCTCCTCTCCAAAGCACAGCTTGGCAGCCTTTGCATCTTGCAGGCAGTGAATCCATCTTGTGATGCGTCTCCTTACCTCCTTCCCAAATGCAGTCTCTGGGAATATCCCCCTGCCCAGGGTACCCTATTGCTCAGCACTGTTCAGGTTTCTGCCTCCTCAGTTGCTCCAAAAGGTGCTCTGACCCTTTACATGACTGCACTACCCCCGTGCAAGGGGGCTGGGGGAGAGCTGCACCTGGGAGTGAGGATGGAAAGGAAAAGTCTCAGAGGTAGCAAAAAATAAATTGCTTTAAGCACCATGAATAAAAGCAAGCTGATACCCATAAAAACAGTATGTGGCAAGCTAACTACTATCTCACCAGCCTAGGTTAAGCTCTGCCTTGCCCAGCATCAAGCTCTGGCCAACTTTTATCAGAGGACAAGGTAAAAATGTCATCCCAGCAATCCAGGTTTACTAGTTATCTTGGTTCTGAAATAAAACTATTAACTCTCTTTACCAGGAGGAATGGTTGCCCTACCCTTATCAGGCAGCAAAATTGCTGACTGCCACATGGGCTGGCATTTCATTCAGCAAGTGGTGGCTCAGAGAGGCAAGAAGGCACCACGTGGTGACTCAGGGGTTGTACCCTCCAGTCTCTTTCCAGGTAGGTCTGATGTCTGCTGCATGTTCTCCAACATGAAACCTGATGATACTGGTGTTCTGACAGTTCTAGCACTCTTGCAAAACACCCTCCACTCCAGCCCTGCCCTGGGCAGGCAGGCTGAAAGAGGGTTTTGCTCTGAAGGAAAGGAGCCAGCTCTTGGCAAAGGCTCAAGCAGCTGAAGCATAACACTTCAGAAAAGCATCGAAGGGAGAGTCGTAGCCCAGCTGTTCCCCTCATCCTGTGGCAATATGGGAACCGAAGTTTTCTCAGACTCTCTCAGACAGCTTCTCTTTCCTTCAGATGCCTTGCTGCATTTTTCATCAAGCAAAATGACAAAGGAGCATGATGATTTTATGATCAAAAGCAGTTCCAGGAAACCCCATCCTTGTGCATACACACAGTGACCACCTTGAGGAATACAGTGGATATGTCCACACGTTCACCTACAATGAAGGTCCATGAATGTTTCCTGCCAAACATGACCTCCTTCACCAAAGTCAAGGGCAGAGAGCACAGAGCACAGTGGCCTGCCACTGCTCTTATTCCTGCAGATCACTTCCAAGAATGAAAAGACACAAAGACAAAGCAAGTGAAAACAAGAAAAATTGCATATTCTCCCTAGGACTGCCGCACTGCCTTCTTGGTCTGCCAAGACTTGGAATCTGTCTTGACCTACTGGAAATAAGTGTGTTTTTCAGTATAAGGACACAGTGCATTTAGCAAATGCCATCCCAGCTCACTTTGGACTGTTCCTTGCATCCTGCTGTGCATCAGCTGGCAGGTAAACAGCAAAGATCAGTTCACCCTGTACAGTAAATGAATTAATGTGCTTCCTAAAAAGTGCAGTGAGCATAATGTGAATTATGCTGGTGGTCAGAAAGAACATTTCTGCCCAAAATGGACCCAAATGACCCCCTCCTGATGCAAGCTGCTAGGAGCAGGGAGCATTTTAATCAGCTTTCAGTTCTGGTCACCATAGTAGATACTGTACCATACCTACAAACCACAGTGACACAGCAAGTGACTTTAGCTGCTTCTTGCAGCAACTGCAAGAACAATCTGTGGCCACACTCCAGAAGGATGGAGCAGCCACAGGGAATAATAATCTTCAGATGTACCAGTCAGTCCTCTTGCTCTGGCTCCCTCTTCACCTTATCGCCACTTCCAAAAATAGCTTGCAGATTGTACAGAAAGGACATGGACGAGGAGATACTGTTCCTGGAACTCCGATTTTCCACTTTAGCTGTCCTTGAGCCCTCCCCAAAATATTAGGCTTATGCCAACCACTTTATCCAGTGAGTGCAGCACACTCCAGCCAGTTGGATATTAGTGCTATAAGCACAGATATCTGCTGCTCTAGCAGTCTGGTTTTCCACCAGTGAGTGTCTATACCTCTTCCTCAGCATCGATGGACTACCACATTATGGATAGAGGAGATATGCATCGCCATATCACAGGCATCAGATGCTGGCAGGTAACCACTGCAGGACTCAGTTGTGGTACATTGCTCAGAAGAGCACACACAGGATCCTTAAACTGAAGATACTTCCAAGATTATGCATGCTGGGCTGAACAAGGACAGGGAAAAAAACAAAAAATAAACATTCCCACCTCTTTCTTTTGAAAGAATTATGATAAATAAGTAATGTAATTCTCATGTCTCAATGAAAAACATCTTTGTGAGTGAATTTTGAAAAGAAAGATTTTCTCCAGGATGATGCTACATTTTTTTCCCCTTTTGCCTTAATATAGCTCTAAAAATCCAGTGGAGATACAGTTGGGTTCAAGGGCTGCAATAGATGCCAGGTCTTACATCACCATTGCTGTCTCCCAGCTTGTTACTGGGTTATATATTGTCAGATGGGAATTTATTGAAGGTGACATTGCTTACAAATTGATCAAAATCAGCTTCAGTGAGGTGTCCTTCCAAGATATAAAAAGATGGATAAAATTCACTCAGTTGATCATTAATAACTTCAGTCTGTGGAATTGGTTATCTCCCTTTGACAGAGGAAATAGAGTTTGCAGATTGAACTGTTTTAATCCTATCTGAGAATAAATATGACAACCCTTCAAAGATACACCCAATTAACTATGTCTGTACCTTTTCAATAAAACTAATTCAAACAAAACCCTAGATTTATTTTGCTGAACACCTGTGCATATGAAACAGAAGAAGTAACAGTGATAACACTGTCAACTCATCTATCACAGATTATTTTTCTACTGGCCACAGGACTGGTTATGTGGGAATACTGTCTCAAGGGTAAAGGTTTGTGTTTTTGAAAGCCTGCATGGTGGAACAAGCAGGAGCCAGCAGCACTTGGAGAGGTGGGTGTTTACTGGCTTACTCTCATGTGCCCTCTCTACCCAGCATCAGGTGCAGTCCAGTGCAGGTGTTGTGAATCCAATGCACTGCCAGCATGGGCTTTCAGCTGAGCCCTGTCCATGTGTTGGCCAGGATAACCTGATCCCTGTCACAGCAATGGTCTGTGCTTGCATGTCAGCCAGAGTGAGACCTCAGGAATATCTGAGGGAAACCAGCCCTGAAGCAACAAGAAAATTTCTACACTCCTTCGATGCCAGATGGCAGGAGAGGATGTGTCCATGGAAACCCGAGTGGATTAGGCGTACTTTCAAACTTCTCAGCACTGAAGTAGGCCACTGCAATGTTTCCTTCTCCAAGGCCACTTTGACCCACACATCAAGAGCCATTTCTCTCTGCTGTGCTCACTTCATGGGCAAGGAGCCATACAGCCAGACTCCAGGAGCTGGGCTGGGACGCTGCTTCCCCTAGACCTTTCTACCCTCACGGGCACACTGCTCCGGCTCGTTTCTTCATCCCGGGTCTGTAGGACCTGTGACATGCTGGTTTTGCTTAGTGCACTGCAGGGTGCTCCTTTCCACAGTAGTGTGGGGAGTAAATAAATTTCTATGCACCCCACGTATACAATTTCTGACTGTCTTGGAGTATGCCAATGCACTTTGAGATAATCCACAATCTAATCAAGTCTCTGCATATTTTTACATCTCCTGAGTTTTCCTTGGCTGTTCCCACAGTAAAAGCAAATGTCCTCAGCTACAAAATCCTCTTCTCCTGCCCAAAGGCCCCCAGTGTTTTGGTGTCTACAAAACCAAAGCTTTTCATTCAACATTTTGAAATCCTTCATGTCTCACTCACTCCCCCAAATCCTGCCCATGCAGACATGTTTGAAATAAATTGGTCCCCAAGGCTCTGACTGAATCTTTTCTTTGGACATGCTGTTCTTGCTGTGATTAACAACTGTCCATTGTACCCTGTCAGACACACCCTGCCACCCCTCTCAGGAAAGAGGGGATGCTGCATCCACATAAAAGCATTTCATAATGCTGCCATTTACATAACAACTTTCTAAATTGTACATCGACAGATTTCCCCAAATCGTTACAGTAGGTGAATTAAATCTTCCACTAAACACCAGCAAATGGTGGTAATGACAACTCTTCTAAGTAGCACACCCCATAAAGCCCAGAAAATGGAAATCAATCACTCTTCCTTTTTTTCCCCCCAGAACTGCTGAAAGAATTTATTACACACAGCTGTGACAGAAAATAAATAGATGACAAAAATGAGAAGAAGCACACTAAAGTTAGGACTCATGAGGATGTATTCCTGCAGTTGTGACACAAAATGGGTCTTTGAGAATCTTTTTTAGTAGCAGTGTTGCTGTGCTTGTGATGGTCTAAAGATATGTGAGGTGCAATAATTTCTATGGAGAAGCAATAACTTTTACTAGACCAGCTGATGTAGCTCAAAATACCAGCACGCTTTTGGGCACATTGACCTGAAGAAGAGCTTCCATGCTTAAAAACTAATCTGCCTTTTTTTTCTTATTACATCTGCTGGTCTAATAAAAGATATGGCAATTTTCTGCATTCCTTAACTCTTTGATGTTCATTGGCAACCAGTAACCACACATAATGGTTTTTTCAGCCACTTACTTGCTTTTCCAATGAGGACTGAAAATGGATAAGAAGTCCAGGAAAACAAGAGGCTCAAATCCTTGTGCCAGTGGACATATGGACAGTTCTCTGAATTTTGATATCACTAGTGGTATCAGTAACTTGCAAAAACAATTTTTAATCCAGTAAGTTACCTACAAAGGCCAGAGATAGTAATGGTGAAAATCCTGGGTGTATACAGGACAGTCTGGAGAGAAGAGGACAGGAAGATCCACATGCAGCAAATACCAGCTTTCCAAACTCATAGAGCAATGTAGGTATCTCTCTAACACCTTCAGCTATTTCTAGTTCCAGATGGTTGCTTGGCTCAAGGACCACAATATTGTCTGTGCTACTCTGAAACTGAGCCAAGCATCTCTGTTGGACTGATGGAGGAGAGAGTTCAGATCTTTGGTATCCACAGTGCAATGTAGCCATGGATGAGACAGGTGACCCATGCCATGATGAGGGGATACATGTTACCGGCCAGAAGGTCAGTTTGGGCAAGGTTTCTCCCCTATAAAGCATGACGGTTAAAGCATGATGATTTAATCCCTCAACACAGGGAGCCAACGGCATCCCAAGGGCGACTCCTACAAAATCTCAGCAGTCATGAGGCAGCAAATGTAGTCTTCTGTTTAGAAGCAACATAAGGATGAAGTAATATCAGCACAAAACTAAGCTTGCACTTTGACATGACCTGCTGGCTAACATTTCTAACTTCCCTTGCTCCACTTCAGACTCAAACCTCTCCTTGTTCCAGCATTTGCCAGAGCTGCCCAGAGCCCAAGCCAGCTGATCTTTCTTTCATCTCTCCTGCAAGAAGTCTAAACCATTCTCTAAATCACTGTTGACAGGAATGCAAGTTCCCAAGCTATTATTGACAGCATTTCTTGCTTTTGTCTAGTGCTGGCCATGGACAACACAGTATTTATGAGAGTATAGGGCACCTGAAGAGTTAATAGTGTCCTGGATGTGCACAAATTTAGCTCTGCTGAATATTCTGCATTGGCACAATATGACATGGATGCCTGTGCAAGGCAGGGTGTACATAATTCACATTTGCCTGGGCCAGAAAGGATTTGGTTCACAGCAAAAAGACAGAGAACAGAACTGTCTTCCCCTAGAGACCCTGCCATGCTCTCTACAAAATGAAACAGTCACCATGTGAGTCCACCAGGGCCAGGATTTAAGCCAGAGGTAGAAGTCACCAGAGCTCACTTAAGGACAGCAGGAAGGATTAAACTCTGCCCTCACCAGATTTGAGAGCAAGGATGTCGTAGGGGACTGAATCAACAGCCACTGTTGGAGAGTTAAAAAATAGCTCCGTGTATAACATAAGGCAGATCTGCACCTCCCACCACTGTCAGACAATGATAAAAGGAGAATTTTCAAGACATGTTCACCAATGCTCTTTCTAATGCTCATTTAGAGATTTTAACTCCAGGGTCAATGCCAATTAACCAACATGGGTCAGAGTAAAGAGTCTCCATTTTGCACTAGAGTTTTAAAATAAGTTGGCAAGTAAGACTCGTAAGCACCTTTATGATGCTCACATAAGGAGCCCAGACACTGTGGTCCCAAGTAAACACAAGTGCCAGAAGGTGTTTTTGCTCAATCTTCTCGCAACCAACTTCTGCTTCCCTTTACGTACATAGAAAGGTATTTTCTCCTTCCTCCACTGCACAAAATGGTCATTATAACTGGCAACTACAGCACCAACACTAAAAACGCTACAGGGTCATAGAAGGTAGTAGCCTCTCAGTCCAAATCTCCGTTACTCCAGGACAACACAGGAATGCAGCTATAGTCCAAGCACTTGCCTTTAATTGTGAATGCAGGACTTCAGTCTCCAGAGCAGAGTTGTCAGCCCTGCACCTTCCCTCATGCCTGCCTTCATTTAGTGGTGCTTAAAAAATGCATGCTTAAAAAGCAAAGTTGAGTTGTCTAAGTGCAAAGGAAAGCCTTTTAATTAGAACTCAAATCAAAAGAGGAGGGGGAAAATTAAGGAAAAGCATAAAGTGATTCAACATTTCCAAGTTAATTTCCCAGACCTTCCCCCTGCTCCCTCCACCTTTTTTTTTTTTTTTCCCTGAGTCTACCAAGACAACAGTCCCTTTTGGGCCAGTTGGACTGAAGAGTGTTGTCTGTAAAGCACTGCATTGGGACTGCCAGTTCGTTTCACCCTGGTGGCACTGATTTATACCAGTGTCTGGTCAAGGATTAAGCCCTTCATCAAATTTTAACAGCCCTTGTCCCTTTAACAGTCCGATTTCAAGCAGGAACCCTTCCTAGACCCTGGGTGTCTCTATGGTAACACAACAAGATCGTTTTGTTCTAGCTCACAGCATTGTGTGCATATTGAAAAGCACAGTTAAGATATTTTGAAGTGGAGAGTCCAGATCAGCCAATTCTGAAGCCCTGCAAGAAAAAATGATTATGCAAATTGAACTCCTAAAGGTGAATGGCAATGAATGCTTTCAACAAAGATGGTTACAGTATGAGAAATGAGAGCAGCAGTCTCAGCAAGGTGCCTCGCTCAGCAGTACAAAGCACACTACACCAGTTGCCTTTCTTTTTGCTTATTTTAGCAAAATGGTCTGGGACGGAACAGGTCACAGTCGCACCGACAAAACTATTTCTGGGTTTTGTAGCTGTTGCTGCAGTACAGCCAAGACTGAGCCTAGCTGGTGCATGCAGAAATCAAGTCTCCAGGAATCATAACAGTGTCCCTTTCACATTAAGGGAAAGGAAATAAAGATGCATCACTGAGTTCAGGACTGGACTAGAAGAAGCAGTAACTTAAAAGCCTGCTTGATTCCTGCCTCATAGCAAAATCTCCCCTAGTGCCAGTTGACTCATGCTTGGCCCCAGTCTGTGGTATCTCTCAGTTGATGGCTTCTCCAGGAAACATCACAAGAATGATGGAACACCACAAGTTGGAAGATCAGGAGAATGTCTCATGCCGGAGGCCTAAGGAAGTTAATACTTCTTCCATTCATTGTTTCTTTTAAAATTTTTTTCATGGCTATCACTCAGCTGTTCACAAGGGCAAGTGCCAGGTCCTGCACATTGTCCTCAACAACCCCAGGCAGTGCTACGGGCTGGAGGAAAAGTGGCTGGAAGGTTGTCCAGTGGAAAAGGACCGGGGGGTGCAGGTCAACAGTGGCTGCACATGAGCGCCCATGTGCCCAAGAAGGCCAATGGCACCCTGGGCTGTGTCAGCAATAGTGTGGCCAGCAGGAGCAGGGCAGGGATTGTCCCCCTGTGCTCGGCACTGGCAAGGACACAGCTGGAGTGCTGTGTCCAGTTCTGGGCCCCTCACTGCAAGAAGGACATCGAGGTGCTGGAGAGTGCTCAGAGATGGGCAATGGAGTGAATGCTATAAGGAGCAGCTGAGGGAACTGGAGGTGTTTAGCCTGGAGTAAAGGAGGCTCAGGAGTGACCTTGACACTCTCTACAACTCCCTGAAAAGAAGCTGTAGCCAGGTGGGGGTCAACCTCTTCTCTCAGGCAACCAGCAATAGGAGAACACAGCCTTAAGCTGTGCCGGGGGAGGTTCACGTTGGACATGAGGAAGATGCCCCTTTCACAGGGAGAACCATCAGGAAAAGGGTTGTCAAGCATCAGAATGGGCTGCCCAGGGAAGCGGTGGAGTCACCAGTCCAGAGGTGTTTTAGGAACAATTGGATGTGGCACTTTGCACCACGGTTTAGTGGACAAGGTTGTTCAGTCAATGGTTGAACTCAATGATCTTGGAGGTCCAACTTAAATGATTCTGTGATTCTGCTGAGTGCCACAGTTGCACTCAAACCCTTGCTTACACACAATAAAGAAACAAGTATTATATGCAAACCTAGGAATTTACTGTTAGTGCAATTGGAATCATAACAGTCTAATTAAGAAATATTATTTACCTAAACCTAATTATTAAAGGCAAAAAAATAAAGTCTATTATCTGGAAAAAATGAGAGTAATAATATAGTTGAAATCAGTTTCCATGCTTCCTGGCAAACATCCCATCTTTCTCTTTGCAGGGAAGAACATAATACTGATGTATTCTTTCTCCTCCATCTAAGATTCATGTGGAGCAGGGTTTATACATTTTTTAGCAACATTTTATATTTCACTCCTCTTTCTTTGGCTTGCAAGTCCGTACTGCAT
Source organism: Brachypodius melanocephalos (assembly GCA_013398615.1). Lineage (NCBI taxonomy): Eukaryota > Metazoa > Chordata > Aves > Passeriformes > Pycnonotidae > Brachypodius > Brachypodius melanocephalos. The sequence goes on from VZSR01001342.1 coordinate 3,593,977, forward strand.
CCACATTTACTATGCATGGAGAATTTTTGCATATGTTGAATATTTTTTCTTTTCTAATACTTGTTTTGTCCAGCTCTCATGTCCCCATTTCTTTATCTGATCACTAGTGATCTGTTTGTAGAGCTGATGTCTACATTGGTGTCCTGCACCTCTTTTGACATCACACCAATGCCTCGCCTCTGCACTGCATCCTCTGACCCTTCTTCCAAGGCCTCTGTTATCAAACCACACCTCATTTCCCTCTACTGTATCAATATGAGGAGCAGGGAGCACGTGACCTCCTCTGAGTCTGTCATTTGGAAAACAGGGGCTCCCAAAAAGACAGAAAGTAGTAGCAGTTGTGGATGGGTCAACCAGAGAGAGCATGCTCTGCTGGGGAAACACACAGCACTTCAAACCGAGCTAGAGGACTACAGAGGATCAGACTTTTAGGAAACCAAACGGAGTTTTCAGTGTGGTAGCAAAGATTTGACTCAATTTAGCTAAATTAAGCCCTTAATAAAAAATTCACTTTTTTCTTCATCTGCTGTTCTTCAAAGGCACGTGGACCAACCTATGGGGGGCTTCATTACCAGTGGGCCCTTGGGTGCAACTAGAATATGAATTAATTCTGAAGAGTCCTAGTTACTGCCCCCAGTGTTGTTCACTTCGCCTAGACACATCTGAAAGTAAGCATAGACCTGAACCAAGTTGTTAAACCAAAATTCTACTAAAACTGGGTTTTTTTCCCATGTTGCACCTTTTTGTTAAGAGATTCCAGTTCAGCTTCTATATTTGGGCTTCTCAAATATAGAAAAATTTGAGAGTTTTTTTTTTTTGTTTCTTAAAGCTTTAAAGGAAAAGTGCTGCCTGTGAGACAACTAAGTTTACCAAAAGTACTAAAAAAAAAATACCCTTGACTTAAAAAAAAAAAAATCAGCAAATCAACAATTTCAGTAGGGTCAACATTTAATTCAGACTAGGTTGCTTAGAGCTCTGACCAGTCAATTCTTCCAAATCTACACAGACACAAACTCCAAAGCTTCTCTAGAATTCTCCACTAATTATCCTCAGTAAAAAGGGTCTACCTCCATTTTCTTTATGACTTTCACTTATATATTGGAAGACAGGTGTCTGTTCCCCTATCCCCTCTCTCCTCCAGGCTGAAGAAGCCCAGCTGCCTGAGCTTCTCCTTGTTTTTTTGTGATAACAGATCAAGGCCTCTACATCCCTGCACCGGTACTTGAGCTCAATCCAATTTAATCAGCAGAGGATGAGAGCAAGCTCATTCTGCTAACAGGGCATGCTAACCAAAGCAAGTGTTCTCACAGTAGTATCTGCACAAACATGGTTTAACAACCTAAAGTGCCTGTAGGAAAGGTCCAAAAGACCTTTGGTATGTTCTCTGGACATACGAGCATTTGAAAGACGATGCAGGTAGTACTGAATTTGGGACTGGGCTTACACTTGTGTGTAAGGTTGTATTTACTGGTGCATAAAGTTACATTTGAGCACCTCACATGGCCTCCTGATCCTCTCTCGAGTGGTTCAAAGCAGCTTTTTTCCTGAAGTTATCCTCCCCCATCCAATCAAGTCCCAGTTTAAGACGGCACAGATTTCTTCTGAGTATAGAAATATCAGCTCCAGTTACCACGGATACTATTTTCTATAATGATTTCCAGGAGGTGTCATCTCCAAGGATGAACCCCTCTCCCAAAAGAGAAAAAAAGCAGCTAGCTTTCTCTAGGAAATCAAACAGCTACAAACCAGATTTTTCTAAGTCATCTCATAAAATGGATCTTGATGTTATGAAAGAGACAAGTGCACAGTCCTCATCCATTCCTGGATCCCAGAGCAACTCAGACAAATTACACTGTTGATTCTTTCCTCCTTAGCCCCATTTTCATTACTGACATGTTGCTAGTCAGGAAATCAGAGGACTGTACAATAATGTATTCATGTTGTTGGATTGAAAGTTTAAAAGCTTCCCCATTTGATTAAGTAAATGCAGCAAGTAACGTGCAATCAAGGGCCAAAATATTCCTTGGCCTGCAGCCCAATAAATGAATCCTTAAGGAGCTGGCATCTCACTTCCACACAAATATAGCTCTGTGCTCATTACCAATCCAGCCTGAAATACTGGGGAAGGCTACAGGAAAACAGACACCTGGCAGAGATGCTAAGTTAGTTTCCTGCATATTGATTTATGCAGCGATACTTCTGAAATCACTAACAAGGGGAGCACCAGCTCTGCAGTGAGCAGCAGCCCCAAGGTGTGACAGAGGTGCACAGCAGAGCTCCTACTACAGCCTTGCAAGCCCTGCAAGTAGGACAGCAAGATCTTCAGTCTTGCCACGACAGCAACAGAGGGTTTTTGTCTGACCTCCACTTCACAGTCATGGGCAGGGGATCCTCTCCCTCAGTGTAAAGGGGCTGAGTCCATCCTGAGCCTGCTTTCCCCTGGCTGTTTGGTGTTGAGAGATGGGCCCACAGCAAGGGCAGCTACTGTCCTTACCAGAAGCTCCAGCCTACCTAGCTTTCCTTATCACTTGGGTCATGTCTACAACGAGGCATCTGTTCCTGCTTGAGATAGACCCCTTCCTTTACAGGCAAATTGCTTTTCTCTTCTACAGTTCTGTCTTACAGTTTCCACTCACCAAAAGGCAGGAACCCACACATCCCTCATGAGCAAAACTCTGGTGACTCTGGCATCAAAACCCCACATCATCTACAGCACCACTAGGCATCCACCTTTGCAATGCTTGTCCTGCCCTCTCTGTTCATTTCTCCTCGGAATCAAACTTGGCCTCCATGAAGGAATGGCTGCAAGAAACTGGGACATTTAGGGAAATAGTCAGGTAGTCATTAAGCATGAAAGCTTCAATAGTTCAGTATTCCACTGGTGAGCAGGACTACCTCCCAAAATAGTCTCAACATTACTCAGGTGTTCTTTCTCTTTCACATTGTACCTTTATTTCTGCACTTCTGTTTGTGTGCAGCACCAAGCACACTACAGCTGACACTGACATTCAGGTTTGGCATTCCTAGGCTCTACAGTTGTAGAAATAAAGAATGTGATAGGCCTAATTGAAGGTGTGATCCAGGGTATAAATTATACAGTCTTGTCAAAACTGAATTAATCATGTAGCTTTCACCAGCTCAGCTATACCCTATCCACTAATTCATCCCCACCAAGATGTATTCCAGTGTTACAAATAACTCATCGGTTTCAAAGGCATTTCTCCCCAAACTATCCACACTCAGGACAGACAAGATTCAGATTCAGCCTTGGGCAAGTGATGCTTTTCTAGGCATGAAAACCCTGTACAACAAAAACCCTCTCATCTTTAATGCCTGGTGGTTGTGAAGAGAAAGAAATAGGAGCCTCATGCTATTAGGAAAGGGCAATTCCCAGCTGCACAAAGGGGACACATGTCCCAAAAAGACTTGAGATTTTAATACTGTGACTTTGTCTGCATAGAAATGCATTTGAGTAATTTTTAAATGGTTGCACAGCTAATTCCCTTTGAATTCTACACAGTTGGACTCACTGAAATGGAGGCAACTTTGTTCACAATAATAGTATTGTTGTAGTTGTGAACTCATTAGGCTTTAGCTGAGACAATGTTTCTAGGGAAAGGAATTCATTTTTATTAGATCAGCTAAGAGATGAAAAAATATATCAGATAATCTTTTGCAAAGCCTTCAAGAAATAAAAAAAATAAAAAAAGGAAAAAAAAAATCTCTGGATCTGAACACTAGGGAGCCAAGAAGGAAGAATTCTTCCAAACAACATTTTAAATTCACTACATTATTCCAGGGTTAGGTTGTTGTTTGTTTTTTGTTTTCTTGCCAGCAGTTTGCATGCAGTGGGCTAAAAGGTTATCAGGGCTTCTTCAGGATGAGCCACATAAACAACTTGTGCTTCAGGACACATTAGGAACAGCTCCCTCGTCAACTCATTCCAAAACAAAATTTACCTGGCATGCAACTTGCTCCTGTCCACACATCACAACGCAGCAAAGACTTTCCAGCTGACAGCTGGCACCTGCAGGTCACTCTTAGATGAGAGAACAAGCAGTTACATCCAAAGAAAACCTTTGCTGCTAGAGTTTTGTTACTTTCTTTAGTTGGTCTATGTTTTTTCCTTAGCTCTTCCTAAAAAAAAAAAAAAAAAAAAAAAAAAAAAAAGACAAAAATTAATGCAACAAGTGATGACATGAAGAGGAGCATTATGTACTGAAGAAGCTGGAAGAAAAGCTAAAGCAGCAGAATGTCAGCTTCAGCTGGGAGGAAGCCAGGACTGCCAGCCCTAACTTCCTCAGCAGTTGGAAAGTACATAACATACACAGTTTAATGTTTCTCCAAAAGAGAACAAGCTCAGCACTTTCTAACCTTCAGAAGAAGCAAAATGGGCCACTCCTTAGAGTTAGTAAAGGCTTGAAGAGCAATATTTGTTACAGAAACAATGTGCCATTAGGAGGAAAAGGCAAAAGGGGTTAACTTGGGAAGATCATTTACATGCACCCAAAGGCAACCTGAGCAAAAGTTTCTTGGCCTCTTCCAAACATAAGACATTAGCAGTCACTACTAACTTTGCATCCATTGGGCTCTATAGGCATTTTAACACCACAAAGAGGGGAAGAAAATCTCTTATTCAATATCATCTTGGAGTTAAATTAAACTCCAAGAGGCTTACTGGAGGCAGACAAAGGTAGAAGCATAAATCATCTCTCTCTGTGCTCTAGAGGTCACAAAACTTTTCAGGCTGACTGGGAAAGTGCTGCACCAGCTTGGGGCTTAGACAGGTTTGCACAGGCTGGTTCAGATTGGTCACCAATGAGCGTCAAATAGGCACAGTGAAACAAGGCAGAGCACAGTCCTCATCAGCACATTGAGAGAGAAGACACTTACCCACCCTTTACAGAAGCAGATAGCGTAGGAAAGCTTATCCGGGATGGAAGAACATCAAAACCCATAAGAGTCAAGCCTTTTTAAATTTTACTTTTACTGCTTTTTAAGCAGACCTAGTGTCACCAGAGGATGAACCAACAAAGTGTCATAGCTGGCCCTGTTTACATAATAATAACCATCAGCAGGACTGCAAGGAAAACTTTGAGGCCCTGCCACTTGCCTGTGTTGACAGCATTTCCTCATTTAGCTCTCACAAGTTTCCTAGCAACATCCTTGCATTGCACATTAACACATTCATTAGATTTTGCACAAGCACCTGTAGAATAGTCAGAGCTGAAAAGCTTTGCTTTCATGTTGACTCAGAGGGGAAATCAATTTGATTCAAGAAGCAAACCCTTTCAGGGCAGCAAAGGCTACCAACATGCTTATGAGATGCTTGTGAAGCCATTCAGCTTCTAGTGAAGGTAGAAGCCACTACATTCAATTTCTTTATTGGCATTTTCCATGTAGGAAAGCAGTGGGTAATCCTCTCCCTGCAGCTTTCAAAGAAAGCAAATGTCAATACCCAGCATAACACTGAATAATACAGAAAGAAGTCCAAGTAGCCAGAGAGGCAAACACTGGACAAAGGGTCAAAATGGGCAATAATTCACTGCTACACAACCTATGTCAAACTCTCCATGTGTCTAATATTTGCCTGTTCAGGCAGATGGATGCTACCCTTCTTCCTCACTGCATGTGACAAGTGGCTTTCTTGCCCATAGCAGTTAGTCAACTGACTCACCCTCCCCAGCACCACCTCAGTGAGTCCATAAAGGAGGAAGAGCTTGTCCCAGTCTGGCAGGTGGGTTCAAACTCCACACTTTCATGCACCCACAGTGTCTGCACATCAGGGAGATGGGGATTCACCAAGGGCCCAGAGCAAAATCTCAGTAACTATCGGGAATGAGAAAATCATCCTTGTTAAATCTCACTTGCAGCAGTGACAGAAGGAAAAATAACACCCTGGGCTGGGGCAGGGCAGAAATTGTGCCAAGTTCCTCATACCATTAATGTATAGGCACTTCCCAGTAGCAGCAGCATATTCTACCTATCACATTTGCTGTGTGAATAACACAGAGCTGCATGACTGACTTGGCCTGAAATGACTTGGAGGCTCCTAGACAAACAAGGAACTTTTGGGACATCCCTAAAGGTGATCTGGAGGGCTTGAAGGTCACAATACTCCCAGACCTCCTCACCCTGCACTCCCATTTCCCTTCTCTGCAGCACTAAGTTGAACTGCAATTTTTCACTTGTCTGAAAAGTGATTTGGAGCATGCTTTGAAGCCCAAGTGTACCCCACATCTCGCCCTGATGAAGCCTCATGCATTGGAGACACGCATGGTGCGAGAAAATTGCCTTGAGCCAAAATGCACACTCTGGGGAGAGCGCTTTGCTTTTGAGGCAAACACAGCCTCATCTTGCCTGCTGCCTATAAAGCAGCCATGAGAACATCCCAAATTCCTGCTGCCTTTCCAACGGGGTCCCCAGCCCTGGTAAAAGCTAATGCCAGTGTGCAGAGCTCCCCCAGACTCGGAGGGAAGCTGGTGCCCCACAGGGCCATACCCCACAGCAGGGAGGTGGCAGGGAGCTGGAGCAAAACCACTGCTGGGAAGCGTGCATCTCTCTGATTAATGCTCTCAGGCTGCCTGTTGACAAAATCAGCAAGAGGATTTGTAATGCCTAAGCTCATCATCATCACGCTCCAAGAAAATCCTGCTCCAAGAAGCAGTGTAAATAAGTAAAGTTTTACAAGTTAGTGGACTCTCTTAATTGAGTAGCCCTTGTAAATTAATAACATTGAAGTAAATGTGCAAAGACTTTGCTGACTTTCTAAAAGATGTCTAATAAGGTCCAGGTTTACTAAAGCACCCAAAGGAGCAGGTCCCCAAACCTTTTTGTAATTTGTTGAGACACTAATGACAGTTAACTTCTAGTGGTTTATTCAAGAACATGAGTATGAGGACAGCAGAACCATCAGTAACTCTTCCCTCCAGACACAGCCAGATACCAGTTCTTCATTCCTGCTATGTGCAGTCCTACAGGAAAGTGTGTGTCTAGAAGGTGTCTCTCCTTCCTTCACATGGGTCCAGTGAAAACCATCCTTGGAGTACCTTTAAGAGCCAAAGTGAAAAGCCCCAGGGGTATCTTTGTGTACCGCTGTTCCTGCCTGAGGGCTTCATATCTCACATCCTCCCATCCTGAGCAAAAGTGTTGAATAGTTTAGTCCCAGTAGCTAAAACATGAAAAAATACTTTGTTTCCATTTCTCTTGCACTTTTTG